>OZ012737.1:176401577-176587592 GCA_963859935.3 Lathyrus sativus
AAAGCTCAAGTCTCCGTCAGGATGATCATCTGATTTTGCTGTAGATATTAGTCATCAAGGGGTCACCGGTTACACGGTAACTGGTAATAGATGGTTGATCATGCCGCTAGGCATTCTGCGTCGTAGCAGAAGAATTCCTTATCGTCGCCTATGGACTCATCATGTCGCTAGGAACATCGACAACATCTTCATCGGAATTCATCAGTAAGTCAATAAGGGATCACCGGTTATTCGGTAACTGGTGAATGATGGTTGATTTGCTGTCAGGCATTCTGCGCCACTGCAGAAGAATTCCTTATCGTCACCTATGGACTCATCGTGTCGCTAGGCACATCGACAACATCTTTGTCGGACTTCATCAGTAAGTCAATAAGGGATCACCAATTATTCGGTAACTGGTGAATGATGGTTGATTCTGCCGTCAGGCATTCTGCGCCACTGCAGAAGAATTCCTTATCGTCACCTATGGACTCATCGTGTCGCTAGGCACGTCGACAACATCTTTGTCGGACTTCATCAGTAAGTCAATAAGGGGTCACCGGTTATTCGGTAACTGGTGAATGATGGCTGCTCTCAAATCTCTGTCGGGATGATTATCAGATTTCGCTGCAACTTCTTCCTCAAGTCATCAAGGGCTCACTGGTCACTTGGTAACCGGTGATACATAGCTGATATTGCCGTCAGGCATTCTGCGACATGGCAGAAGGATTCCTCGGGACTCATCAGGTCATTAGGAACTTTTGACAATCTCTGTTAATTATGCCATCGGGCATTCAAAGACATTTTCGGGCGTCAGCCGAACTTCGTTAGTAAGTCGAGAATAGAATCCTCGGTCAATCATGAACCAAATAGGGATATCCAAATTTCTGCCATCAGGCACTCCACATCAGCTGAGAGAACTGCTTCGACATCACAGTTGGACTTCAATCATCAAGTCTTCAAGGAAATTTCAACTTCTCTGTTTAAGACCTGCTGGGGATGACACATCTCCGTTGGGAATTCTGGAGAACTATCAAGTAACTCTGCTTCGGGGATCCAGAAATCATTCTGGATGAATCAACTCTACTGAGGACTTCAAGAATCATCTTGGACAAATAACTCCGCCGGGGACTTCAAGAATCATCCTGAACCAATAACTCTGCTGGAGATTTCAGGGATCATCCTGAGCAAACACTCTGCCGGGGACTCTAAGCATCAACTTGAGCAACCCTCTCTGGCGACTTCACTGGGGATTTTAAGAATCATCTTAAGCAAACAACTTCGCTGGAGACTTCAAGAATCATCTTGAGCAAACCATTCTGCGTAGGAACACTTGCAAACAAGAACGGTAACGACCTAGCTCATGTTTCATATGCATATGCTTTGACAATGGCGCAATGCTCCACACGGTGGAAATGCTACACATTTAGGGTAAATGCTATGCAATCATGAAAAATGCTATAACCCCATCAGCAAAATAAATGCTGAAGGGAGAATCCTCCAATCAAGGAGCAAGAACCACTCTGGTGGAGAGGAAGGAATCATCCTGCCGAGGCGAAGAAGTCACACCAATCTCAATTAGACTGCATGGGGAACTGAACTTCAGTCGACTGCTGCAGGGGAGTAAGGTTCTTCGAGGACCTGAACTCGCTCAACTAGGTGTACGAACCACAAACTACTGAGGACAAACGATGTCAGTCGCAGAAATAAACTGCACGGCCTTCGCGGCTAAAACTTTCTTGGAGATAACGACTCCGGTGGGGAATTACAACATCAGCTATTCAACATTCTACTAGGGAAAACCAATCATAGCCTGAACGGCTTCCGAGGACTCGGCTCTCTTGGGGAACTGCAAACTCGGCTGGGAAGAAGGAATATCCTGCTTGTCGGGGAGAATACAACTCTGTGGGGAATTTCAATTCTCCTGGAGACTTCAGTCTGAACTATCGGAAGCTGAACACTTGCGAATAGTTTTCTACGAGAAAACTGCACATTGGCTCAGTGCTGGGGATGAACATACGCTTTAGCGCATGACTCAGCTGGGGAGATGACGATCCTTCCTCAGGATGCATCAGGTTGGGGGAGAATCTTCTCTGCCTGGGGAGACATATCAATGCTCGCGGTCCTATGTTCAGACTCCATGGGGAGACGTTGCTGAACTTGTTGGGGAAGAAGGAATCATCCTGCTTGGACAACATACGGCGCACCGCCTGGAATGTGCCATACCTGCAACAACACAAACAAACAGACAAGATACCCTTCTCAAAGGGACCTATCAAGGTTATCATCCTGCGACAATATTCATGTAATTCAATGTTTCAACAATTATCGGCTTAGGCCAGTAAGTTTATGTATGCGCATTTTATCAAAAACATCGGCGTTCTTTTTTGCAAACAAAACAGATAAATGCTAAACAAGCAAACAGAATTGCTGAATAGTATATGTTTCATTGATAACGAACCCATGAATGGGCAAAAATGTTTTACAAAAGATGCAAGCTCCTGGAATGAGGAAGATGCGCAAGCATAATAACATAAATATACATCAGTATATACACAAATATCGGCAATGTGGCGTAGACGAACACCATGAGTTGATTCCTCTATGACCCACTCGACTTCGATACTTCTCCGACGCTTCAGCTTCAGAAGAGATTGATTCAGATAAACGGCCCTCAGGTCTTCCAAACCACTAAACAATGAAAGTCCATACGCGGAACGCAGTCATTTGCTTTTTCAAATCCCTAACTTTTGCCTGAACTGCCCTTTCGGGTTTTCGATTCACCGGGATACCCTTTTTTGCCAAAGTCGCCCTTCCAGGTTTTCGACTTTGCGGGTGTACATTCTTTCATTTATATCCCTAATTTTAGCCCGAACCTTTTTCCTTTTTTATGGTTCGCCGGGATGCCCCATTTTTGCCTGGATATTCTTTTTCTTTCCAGCGGGTCATTTTTTAAGCAAAGTATTTTTTAACTGCGTCCGCGTTCACCGGGGATGCAAAATCTTCGCCATCCACGGACCTTCGTATTTGGGAGTCCATTTGCCCCTGTGATCGGAGTGTGGAGGAAGAATCTTCTTCAGGACGAGATCACCCGTCTGAAAGCTTCTAGGACGCACCTTCTTATCATAAGCTTTCTTCATTCGGCTCTGGTACAGACGACCATATACAATCGATGTTAATCTCTTCTCGTCCATCAGGCTGAGTTGGTTTATTCGGTTCTTAATCCATTTTACCTCATCGAGTTTTACGTCAACCAAAACTCGTAAAGAAGGAATCTCAACTTCTAACGGTAGGACAGCTTCCATACCGTACACTAGTGAGAAAAGGAGTTGCCTTGGTTGATGTACGTACTGTCGTACGATAACCGTGCAGTGCAAATGGCAACATCTCATGCCAATCTTTATAGGTCACAACCATCTTCTGTACAATCTTCTTAATGTTTTTATTGGCCGCCACAACGGCGTCATTCATCTTCGGCCTGTAAGGAGATGAGTTGTGGTGTTCAATCTTGAAACTTTGGCATAACTCCTTCATCATCTTGTTATTTAGATTCGAACCATTATCAATAATGATCCGCTCGAGAATTCCATATCGACAGATGATGTCCCTTTTTATGAATTTAGCCACCACCTGCTTGGTCACATTAGCATACGAGGTTGCCTCCACCCACTTGGTGAAGTAGCCGATGGCTACTAAAATGAATCGATGACCGTTAGATGCAGTGGGCTCGATCTTGCCTATCATGTCGATGCCCCACATGGAGAACGGCCACGGGGAGGACATGACATTCAACGGGCACGGCGGCACATGAATTTTATCAGCATAAGTTTGGCATTTATGACATCTCTTCGCGAATTTAAAGCAATCTGAATCCATCGTCAGCCAGTAATATCCTGCTCTCAGGATCTTTCTCGTCATAGCATGCCCTCCGGCGTGCGTACCAAATGTGCCTTCATGGACTTCGTCCATGAGCAAGCTCGTTTCTCTCTCATCTACACATCTGAGTAGCACGAGATCGTGGTTTCTTTTATACAGGACTCCATCAGGATTGAGATAGAAATTTCCAGACAGCCTCCTCAGAGTCTTCTTATCCTGGGTTGACGCTCCCTCAGGATACTCCTTAGTCATAAGGAAGGTCTGGATATCATGGAACCATGGCTTGCCATCGGAGGCTTCCTAGATCGCAAAGACGAATGCGGGTCTATCAAGACGAGAAAGGACAATCCTTGGGGCTTCATTCCAAAAATTGACTTTATACATCGAAGCCAACGTGGCTAAGGCATCAGCCATCTGATTTTCAACTCTGGGCACATGATGGAGTTCCACTCGATCAAAGAACGGAAGCAGCCTTCTGGCATAATTCATATACGGCACCAAATTCGATTGGCGAGTCTCCCACTCCCCTTTAATCTGGTTGATCACAAGTGCTGATTCACCATATACATCTAGGTTCTTGATTCTCAGATCGATTGCTTCTTCTAGACCCATGATGCATGCTTCGTATTCTGCTTCATTATTGGTGACCGGAAACGTCAGTCTAGCAGTGAATGGGATGTGGGATCCATGGGGAGTCGTGATGATTGCCCCAATACCGCTTCCGTAAGAATTAATCGCCCCGTCAAATATCAATTTCCATTGGGATTTCCGGTCTGGACCCTCGTCGGGTAACGGTTCATCACAATCTTTCACTTTGAGAAACATGATATCCTCATCAGGGAATTCAAATTTCATCGGCTGATAATCTTCGATCGGCTGTTCGGCGAGGTATTCAGACAATACGCTTCCCTTGATGGCTTTCTGGGAAACGTACTGAATGTCATATTCCGTCAACACCATTTGCCATCTGGCAATCCTGCCCGAAAGTGCTTGTTTCTCGAAGACGTACTTGATCGGATCCATCTTCGAAATTAGCATGGTTGTGTGATTGAGCATGTACTGTCGTAAACGTTTGGCAGCCCATGCGAGTGCACAACACGTTTTCTCCAGCATTGAGTAACGGGATTCAGCCTCAACCTGAACTTCCTAAGCCTCTCAAAAAGCTTCAGCAAATTGACCAGATGCCCCTCCTCCGTTTGGGACTTCGCAATCATGTCATCAACATAGACTTCAATCTCATGGTGAATCATGTCATGAAACAAAGTAACCATTGCTCGTTGGTAAGTGGCCCCTGCGTTCTTCAGATCGAAAGGCATTACTTTGTAGCAAAATGTTCCCCAAGGTGTAATAAACGTGGTTTTCTCCATGTCCTTCGGTGCCATTTTGATCTGATTGTAGCCGGAGAAGCCATCCATGAATGAAAACACGGAGAACTGAGTTGTATTGTCGACCAACACATCAATATGAGGGAGCCGGAAATCATCTTTAGGGCTCGCCCTATTCAAATCCCGATAATCGACGCACATTCGTACCTTACCGTCCTTCTTCGGTACAGGCACTATGTTGGCGACCCACGGAGGGTAAGTAGTGACCGCTAAGAAGCTAGCATCAAGCTGCTTTTGCACTTCTTCTTTGATCTTAACGGCCATATCTGGTCGTGTCCTTCTAAGCTTCAGCTTAACGGGAGGAAAATCTTCTCGCAGCGGCAAGTGATGGACCACAATGTCAGTATCAAGTCCGGGCATATCTTCGTATGACCAAGCAAAGATGTCACTATACTCTCGAAGCATCTCGACCAATCTCTGCTTAACATCACTCTGCAATGCAGCCCCTATCCTGACGTTCCTGACAAGTTCCTCAGAACCCAGATTCACAATCTCAATCTCTTCCTCGTGAGGCAGAATGAATTTCTCTTCTTGTTTCAACAAACGGGCCAACTCTTCGGGAAGGTCTTCATCTTCATCAATCTCTTCTTCGGCTTAATATATCAGGCAATCGAAGTCGAAGTGAGTCATAGAAGGTCCAGAGTCGATGTCGCCTGCAATGTGGATCCTGCAATAACAAGGGTTAAGCTTAAAACAAGGATATGTAGGTTAGCACAAACCCTATTGCCATTTTATTGTTTTTCAAAACAAATATAAAATAGGAATAAAAGAGATCACAACATTTGAATGCAAAGAAAAACGCCTTTTGATTTATTGGTAAAATGCATGTACATAATCAAACAAGGCCCTGACAATAAAACCACTATGCCCCGGGTAGGACATAGGGTTGTACAATAATTGGAGAAAGTAAATCATTACTCTTTGCCTGTCACTTGGACAATATCCCTGATGGACCAGTTGTTGAGGCTCTAGCCTGTTTTGCTTGGCTGGATCCACGAATCCAGGTCGCAATCGCTGTCTTCGCCGTCTTCAGATACTGCGTTGACACTTTCAAATATCACCCCGCCACTTGTAAACTGGATCGGCCCTTTAACTCGCGATGCACTGTGAGAGGAGGAGGCCTCGTCAGTAGGAGAGTATCCTAACCCGAACTTGTCCTGTTTGTTAGGTATTTCTAGAACTTGCCCCCAGCCTGGGGCAGATCCGGCATGAACAATGGCCCGAGTTTCCTTGAAGGAAGAGAGAGTCATCTCTGGTTTCTCAATCATTACTGGAGTCACGTCTTTGACCTTAACAGCTTCGAATGCCTGACACAAGGTTTCATGGATCTCCCCATCCATCTCGACATATTTGAAGGACGACAAATGGCTCACCAATATATCTTCCTCGCCGCAGACAGTTACAATGCTGCCCCCTACAGCATACTTGAGCTTCTGGTGCAACGTGGAGGTCACGGCACCAGCAAAATGGATCCATGGTCGGCCTAACAGACAGCTATAGGCTGGCATGATGTCCATGATGTAGAAGACTGCGTCGAAAGTTTCCGGCCCAACTTGGATTGGCAGAGTTACCTCTCCAAAGACATGATGCTTGGTTCCATCGAAAGCCTTCACAACCAGATCACTGGGTGTGCAAATCAATCCTCTCGTATCTAGCTTCATCAATGCCTTCTTCAGGAGAACATTGAGCGATGACCCAGTGTCCACCAACACATGGGACATAACTGTTCCCCTACACTCTATCGAGATGTGCAGGGCGCTGTTGTGGTTTCTTCCCTTTGACGTCAGCTCCAGGTCAGTGAACCCTAACCCGTTTCCAGCATTCACGTGGGCTACTACCCCCTCCAACTGGTTGACCTAGATCTCCTGCGGTACATACGTGGCATTCAAAACCTTTAACAACGCGTTGCAATGTGCCTCATAACACAGCAACAAATTCAGAATAGAGATTTTCGAAGGTGTTTGATGGAGGTGGTCAACGATCTTATAATCACTCTTCTTGATCAACCTCATGAACTCTTCAGCGTCCTTTACAAGTAAGTCCTTCTCTACCCCACGAGGGGTTTCCTCAACGACTTTACTCTTTCCCTTATCATTTTTCTCATCTTTGTTTGCTTTGTCCACCACAATCTCAGGTGGAGCAAATACTCTTCCGCTACGTGTGATTCCGCCAGTTCCCACTAGGTTATCTACAGATTGCCCAGATGGCTCCAGTTCCAATTTTTGTCTGTTACAGTATACGTCTGCCCCATAGTGCCATGGGACAACGTTGGTGCTTTCAAAAGGTATCGGCCCAGCCTTGGTGATTGTAATCGTGGGCGGCCTGGGCGCAGAAATGGTTATTGTCTTGCGAGGGATGGTGATGGTGGCAACTTCATCATCCTGTTTCAGCACTACCTCTCCAGGTCCACATTCGGCCCTTCGGCTAAACTGCAAGATTCCTTCGGTCATCAGACTCTGAATCCCTATTATCAACTGTTCACAGCCGTCGGAACGAATTGCACAACCCATACACAATTCTCCACAGCCCGGAAAGATGCCTCTCTTCATCAGCTTGGCTTTAACGAAGCTAAGCGGTGTCTTCAGATCCTTGACATCAGTCAATAAATCTGAGTCCTCTTCTTCAATAATGGCATTCACCCCACCTCCCCTATGGTTCGGCATAGGGTTCTTTGTGACATTCGGCACATTATCTGAGAAATTGATGATTTTAGCATCCACCATATCTTGCACCTTGTGCTTGAATGCCTTACAGTTTTCTATCGTGTGGCCAGGTGCCCCTGAGTGAAAATCACATGTTGCATTCGCATCATAACCCTGCAGAGGTGCCCCTGTCAAGGGAGCCAGGGTTCTTTTATGGACTAGCTGTAACTGAAGCAGAGTTTGTAATAGCTGAGCATAAGACATGGGTGGTGTCTCAAGGTGACGATTTTCCAGAGGTGCTCTGTTCTGATACCTTTTGTACCCTTGCTAATTTGGCTGCTGCTGCTGCGGCTGGGGTTGTTGGACAGCAGGGATGGTTATGCTAGAAACCTGTTGGCGCTGGCCCTTACCTTTCCTCTGAGCGTTAGACACGACGCTCGTCTCTCCTTCACGCCTTTTGTTATTGTACGGTTTCTTTCCTCCTCCAGCTGAGGATAGATCAACACCCTGAATTTTCCCCAATTTGATCCCATTTTCAACGTGCTCTCCAGTAACGATGAGATCGGAGAAACTCCCTGACATACCACTGACCAGTTTCTCATAATAGACCCCTGGGAGAGAGGCTACAAACATCTCAACAAGCTATCTTTCAACCATCGGTGACTGGACTCTAGCTGCTAATTCACGCCATCTCTAGGCGTATTCTTTGAACCCCTCATTGTTCTTCTGTGACAAGTTCTGCAGTTGAACCCGGTTCGGAGCCAAGTCACTGTTATACTGATAATGGTGTACAAAGGCCTCAGCAAGTTCTTTCCATGTGCGCACACTGGTGGGTTCCAAACCTATGTACCATTCCAAGGATGGACCGGACAAGCTATCCTGGAAGAAGTGCATCAGCAGCTTCTCATCTTCAGAGTGAGCGGACATCTTTCGGTAGTATGACCTTAAGTGGACACGAGGGCAAGTGTTACCCTTATATTTCTCAAAGTCGGGTACCTTAAATTTAGGAGGCACCTTGAAATTAGAAATCAATCCCAGTTTAGTCATGTCGACACCCGTAGTGTTCAGGTTCTCGAAACTCTTCATTTTGTCCTTGAGTGCTTTAAACCTCATACGTGCCTCAGTATTCAATTCTCCCTCAGCACTCCTCTGTGAGAACAAATCTTCTTGGCAATCTTCTAGCCATGGCTGAGTGCCATTGCCAGCAGCAAATCCAGTAGCATTAGGTCCATACAGATTTCCAGCACCTGTGTTGCCATGGCCTAGTCCAGTATTGCCATTGGCCTCAAAGTTTCCGTTACCGACGCCAGTCGTATTACCATTGGGCCCGATGTTAGTGACCACATTGTCGTTACCACTTCCATTCCCCCCGGTCACGGGGATGCCACCCTGAGGGGTTTCAACAGGTGGAGGGACTGGAACGCTCCCTCCATGAAGCACACCGTTGTTGTCAACCCTTGAGATCAGTGGCTGAACTAGAGTTCGGAGCTGGTCTTGGCCGGTAGTGACCACTTGCATGAGCTCTATGAAGCGGTCCATCCTCTCTCTGAGTTCCTGGATGTCATTTTGCACTTGTTCCATTGCTCTAGCTTGATTCACTCTGGTCAGATATCGGTGGATCGGTCTTCGATCAATCCTGGAACAACCTGCATACACAAAGGGTTAGAAAAAATGACAAGGTGCTCGTCATGCAAATGCTTCATGCAAATGCAAACGTGTGTCTGTTGTTGCACCCCAAAATTTGACCAACATTTATTTTCCCATCAAGTGTTTGCAGGTTGATACCTTCATCAGAAAGTTCAAGAGATCCTCAGAGGAAGTGGATTGAAACCAGGGTTGTGTGCCTCATAGCTTGAGAGTTGTGGGAGCTCCTCAGATGATTCTGAGACTTTGAGAATGAACTTGAAGCTTTGAGAAATACAATTAGATGCCTTGATAGCCTTCATAAAGCCCAGAGAAGTCATTATGTAAGAATTCAGAAGATTCAACCATGAATGGTAGAATTAGGGTTTTGACTGGGTCAACCCTAGACCAGCTGAAGATTTGGAGAAGGTTGAGACTTAATCCAAGGGCCATGAGATCATGGAATGATGCATAGAGATTATAAAGATGATTCCTAGACCAACTCATCATGATTGAGGAGTTTGAGAAGTTTTGGGTTAGGGTTTCTGAGGATTGTCAGTGGAAAAACCCTAATTTGATCCCTATCTTCCAGGCAGTTTTAGCACTAGATGTGTTTGATATCTCATTTTCCCCACAACATGAATGTTGTAGAGCTTGTTCTAAGCTTTAATTTGAGTGGTGGAAGTCCTTGATAGGAGTTACAGAGCTCAAGTTATGGTTTTGACAAATTACAGGTCAGTTGATGTGTGTGAATCTGGGTCCTTGAAAGTCACCCAACTTCCAGACAACTTTTGCCCTAGTGGGAGGACTCCTATGGTTTCTTGGTCAACATGAATGTTGAAGAGGATCTTCTTAGCTTTAATTTGAGTGGTAGAAGTCTTTGATTGGATTTGTGGAACTCAACTTATGGTTTGAACAAGGCAAGGGTATTTTGGTCATTTGTCAGTTATAGGTCATTTTATCCAATGCCTAAAACTCCTATTTCCAAGCCTCAAATGGAAAAACTCAAAACATGAAAGTTGCTCAAAATGTGATTTTAAGTCTAGAAAGAAGGTCACAAATTGTTGAAAAGGCTCATAGCACAAGATTCCATGATTGGTCAAAAATGAACTAAAAATGACTTATAACTTTGAAAAGTTGAAATTGAAAAGTGTTTTGGAAGATCTACAAATCCAAAATAGGTCATCCAATATATCATTTTGATTGGAAAAACCATTTTGAGAAGATTGGTTTAAGTAGAATTTTCATTTGAGGCTTAAAAAATGTGGTTCCTTTGGAAATTAGTTACTTGAAAAAGAAGGCAATGTTAAAAAACCCTACATAAGCAACAAATGCATTTGTTTTTCACTTATCCTCATTCAATAACTCATGTAAGGAGAATTTGAGACCAAAATAACAAGGCATGGCATATGAGATGAGATGACCATTATGGAATATCATGGAACTTTCATGAAACTTCCACATCATTCTAGATGAATCTAGAGACTTCCATGGATTGTTATAAAAAGAGTGCATCAAGGAGTGTTAGAGGTTGGTGAAAGTTGGAATCAAGTCAGAGGAGAGAGAAGGAGAGATAGCCATTGAAGCCCTTTCTTCAACTTGAAGCAACTCAAGAATTCTGCCATTACAAGTCTTCTCCTTCAAGAATTGTGCAAACAGAAGGTTAACCATCATCAAAGGATCATCCTGAAGGATTTACAAGCTTTGGTTCGAGCCATAGCATCACTCACCATAGTTTCTTGACAGGTTGGTGAACTCCCCTCTTTCTCTTTATTTATGCTTAGATAGATCATTTTATAGGTATAGAATGATGGTGTTAGGGTAGATGACTAAGCCCTAGAAGTTATAGCTCATTCCATGAGGTTCCATGGCAGAACCTTGAAACTTTAATTTGCAAGAACTGGCTGTTTGATGAGTTCTAGTTAGCATGAATGGGTTTAGAATCACCAGGATAGCATCAAGAATATCTGTGGATCATTATGATGAAGTTTAGTGAGGATTGGTATCAGGTTAAGTTTGTGAACCGTGTTTGTACCAAGATATTCAAGGGCTCTGTTTGGATTATCCACGAGGAGTTAAGAAAAAGTGAACGTATGGTTGTAATCTAGGCATTTAGTAGATCGTTTTTCATGTTGGAATCGAGTCCAGCCGTGGCGTGTGGAGAGAGATAGGAGAGCTCGAAGGTTTGCGCATGGGGGTGGGGGTTCTGAAAACCCTAAGTCGTTTGGAGAAGACGAAGGGGAGGCCGTTGGATCAAGTCCCAGAGTTGACATTTTATCCCAATCGTGTGGCTGTGGTTGCATCTGAGAGTGAGAGGGAAAGTTCAAATAAGTTGAAACGCTGCGTTTCATTTAGAGGGCGCTGGGCCCAGTCTTCTATTCCCACCCCCCTTTATTTCTGGCCCACTATTTTTTAACTGGCGCGTTTACTTGTTGCACCCCCACCCCTTTAATTCAATTAAATTGTTTTATTTTTCTTCTTATATTTTTTCTGTCTTGAAAAATTCATTAAAAATAGTTAAAAAATGATTTTTAATTTCTTCTTTTTTCTATGAGTAGATTAAAATGAGTAGAAAATTATAAAAATAAAATTGAGATTTTATTTTTAGGTTTAATATTTTTATTAGATTTTCCAATTAAGTAGCTTTTTAATTGTTTCATTTTGGTATTTGATTTTGTAGGAATTATTTTAGTACTTTCCATTAATCTTTTTTACCCATTCTTTTTGGTGCAATTAGATGATTAGTCATACTTCCCCATAGGATTTTTTCTAGATTTTTTAGAATTAATCTTGATTAGTTTAATTAGGGTAGACTTAGGATAGTCTAATTAGGGTTTAGAATTGTACATAGGTGATGATTCCTTTCTTTGATTGAGTTTTATCTTGATTTTTAGGTAGAAACCTTTTTAGATGTTGTGAGTAGGTGTTGAGGACCTTTGTGAATATTTGTTAGATTTTTCCCAGTTGATTTAGCATTTTTAGGTATTGTCTGAGATTGCCTGATGATTTGGTTTGTTCAGTGGGTTATCTGTTCATTTGTGGGGTTCATTCTGAGGAATTTGATGAGGGGCTTGTGTTGCCTTGAGGACTTTGATGGAGAGCATCATGAAGAGGAGCTTGTAGATCAAGATGCAGAGACCCAGAGCTTGGCTGATGCCCTGTTGGTGAGGTTTGAGAGCTTGAAGTTTGAAGGAAGTTCATGGTACTTTCCTGAGGAAGGCACTATGAATGACTTTCATTCTTCCTTCTCACCTCTTTCTTAAGTATCCAATGATGTTGGAGCCAACTTGTGAGTTTAATTTCTCCTGAGGAGGAATGTAAACTGATCACTTGTTGTTGAGCCACATGGGATACAACTCCTAAGTGGAAGCCTCCTAGTACTTTCCTGAGGAAGGTCCTATGGGTCTATTCACTTAGTTCCACTAGTTGATCTAGGATTTCTTAAGTATCCAATGATGTCGGAGCCAACTTGTGAGTTTAATTTCTCCTGAGGAGGAATGTAAACTGATCACATGTTGTTGAGCCACATGGGATACAACTCCTAAGTGGAAGCCTCCTAGTACTTTCCTGAGGAAGGTCCTATGAGTCTATTCATTTAGTTCCACTAGTTCAGATAGGATTTCCTAAATATCCAGTGATGTTGGAGCCTGCTTGTGAGTTTAATCTCTCCTGAGGAGGGATGTAAACTGATCACAGTGGTTGAGCCACATAGGGTATGACTCCTGAGTATACACCTCCTAGTGTTCTCCTGAGGAAGACACTATGAGCTTGCTTGCTTAGCTCCCTTTCTTTGGTAAGCTTATTCTGAAGCTTGAAGACTGGGAATGATTTCTCCTGCCTAGGGTTCTGCTTGAGAGTTTTGCTTAGGTTTGTTTAGATCCTGTGATTAGGATTATGGTTAAAGAATAGATGATTCTTTCTCAAGTGTGTTGGCTTGCCTGATGGTGCTTCATTTCCTTTATCTGTATGATTGCAGTTTATCTGATATTGCTTGATAGCATGTTGTTTATCTTCAGTATGATTGCTGTTATTTCATGACTGGCTTGAGGTCGAGATGAGCTTGTGGAGGCTGAAGCCCCACACACATTTCCTCCCTCACTTGCATTGCATGCATTTTACTGTTAAAGCTGATGTTTTTGTCTGTATTCTGTGTATCATTGACATGATCCCTTAGGACTCTCATTTCCTTTGATAAGGATTTGATGATAGACTTTTAGGTTGAAACCTATGCATGACAACATCTAGGAGCTCCCTGTTCAAACCTCAACCATAGGATGAATCCATGGCATGATAACAGTAGGACTTGATAGTCTCCCTCCTAGTTGAGCCATATTTTCAGTAGTTTCCCGAACTACGTTTGCTCTGATCTTTCATACCAGATGAAAGTACGTAGGCATAGGATGCGACGTCCTAGCGAGCAACCTTTCCCCCATAATCCTTCGTAGGCCGAACTACGTTGACTCTGATTTCTCATTCTCTGATGGGAATACGTAGGCATAAAGCGCGACGCTTTGCCGAGTCATTTTTCTTTTCTTTTTCAGCCATCCTTGATAGGTAGATAGATTATAACCAACCCGTCCAAGTAAACAAACAAGCGAGGATCCCGTCGAGTACGACGGACGTGAGGGGTGCTAATACCTTCCCCTTGCGTAACCGACTCCCGAACCCAGACAATGGTTGCGATGACCTTGTCTTACCCTTTTTCGTCAGGTTTTTCCGATCGTTTCCTTTCCCGCTCTGAGGGATAAATAACGAAAGGTGGCGACTCTTCTGTCATGCCGGCACCTTATTTTTCGCGCAAGCGACAGCTGGCGACTCTGCTGGGGAAACGAGCATCTAGGGACTTTTCCCATCCCTTATGCTGGGACCGTTTCCCATCCCCTACGCGAGTCAATCCTATCGTTTGTGTGTTTGCTTGTTGGGTTGCGTTTGTTTATCGCATCTTTGCTTCTCGCGCTTTACTTCCTGCATTTTATTTCCCGCATTTTATTTCCAGTTTGATATGATTATCTGTGCTGCTGTGGGAGAGGGATGTTACTGTGAGTGAAAAGCCGGACCTGGGCTTTGAGTACACACCTAGATATAGTTGTGGAGAAGTAGTAGACGAACCTGTCTGTTGAACAGGCACAGTTCCCTACGAAAATCTGCGCTCAGACGAGATTCTTGCAGAGGTGCTCCTTTCCGGTCCTGAGGATCTGAGGGGAGTCCAGACGTGAGGATCGTCGACTCTGGGGACCGATCATTTGGAAGTCAGCTAAGAGAGGCCTCTTCATGACTTGACGATGCCACTCCTTCTGGGAATCGTATTGTCACTCATGAATGTCTGTGACGCTGACGACCGCATAGGATGCCGTACCTTTGTCCGTGGATTAGGTCCATCATACCTGTGAGTGGGGTTGGGATATTGCAGGAAACTTTGACCTCCAGACCACCTGGTTTTCTTGACAGCGAATCAGTTATGTTGGGTTCTCAGTTGCAGATATGTTCTTGATAGAGCAAGGGTTTGATCAGAGGATCTTATCATCAGGTGTTTGTTTGTTCTTGATAGAGCAGGTTCCGATCAGAGTATCGTTATCAGAGGTTTGTTCTGGATGGAGCAGATTTTTGAATGAGGTCTGAAGATCTCATCAGCGGTTGTTATTTGTTCTGGATGAAGCAGATTTTTGAGTGAGGTCTGAGGATCTCGTCAGCAGTTGTTATTTTGTTCTTGATAGGGCAGGTTTTGAGTGAGGTTTGAAGATCTCATCAGCCGCTGTGTATTTGTTCTTGAGAGGGCAGATTTGTGATTTGGGGTCTGAAGACTTCTCCAACAGATATTCCTTGATCTTGCATCCAGGGTTTTCATCATCAGGCCTTCGTTCTTGTCAGAGCAGAATTTTGATCTCGATCCTACCAGATGGTTATTCACAACAGATCAGATCAGTGGGTTTACACCGGGGTTTCCTTCTCAGCAGTGACTGTTGACATCGAATCTCCACAGCAGCCTTGGATATATTGTTGCATGCCTGCATTTTGCATTAGCTTGCATAATCATTCCATTAGCGTGTGTCTGTGAGGTTGCTGTCTCCATGATTGGGCCTAGATTCTTCTCCTTATTATTATCAGCAGATGCCAGGACCGGGGAAATCTCTCAAGCACACAGACACACGCATGCATTTGCATGAAGCATTCTTGCATGACATACATTCTGTTGCTTTTCCTAACCTTTAATCTTGACAGGTTTTTCAGGTACTCAGGTTCCGAGCTGCTTTCAGGATTGATCAAAGATTCATCCACCGCTACTCGACTCGCGCCAATCAAACGAGAATCATGGACCAGGTACAATCAGATGTTCAGGAGCTTCGTGAAAGGATGGATCGTTTTATGGAGTTAATGCAAGTAGTTGCGAACGGGCAAGAGCAACTTCGTACTTTGGTTCAACCTCTCATCTCCAGGGTTGACAGCAATGGAATTCTTCACGGCGGGGCCGTACCCACTCCTCCTCCTCAAGTGGATACTCCTCAGAACGTTGTTCCTGCTGCCGGGGGCAACGGTAGTGCTAACGGCAATCTTATGAATAATCTCGGACTTAACGCGGCGGGCGCCGTCAATGGTGGTTTGGGAGCCAATGTTAATGTTGGTGCAGGAAATATGGTGGTGCCTCAACCGTGGCTGGAGGACCATCAGGACGACATTTTCTCTCAGAGAGGTGTAGAGGCTGAGTTAACTGCTGAAGCTAGACTCAGGTTCAAGGCACTGGAAGATAAAATGAGAGATATAGAAAATCAGAACACATTGGGCGTTGACATGTCCAAACTTGGGCTGATTGCTGACTTTAAAGTACCTCACAAGTTTAAGGTGCCTATCTTTGAGAAGTATAGAGGCACTACTTGTCCCCGTGTTCATCTCCGATCGTATTACAGAAAGATGTCCGCTTACTCTGATGATGAGAAGTTGCTGATGCACTTCTTTCAGGATAGTCTTTCTGGCCCATCGCTTGAATGGTATATGGGTTTGGAACCCGCTGCTGTGCGAACGTGGAAAGATCTCGCTGAAGCATTTGTTCTCCACTATCAGTATAATAGCGACTTGGCTCCCAACCGAGTTCAGCTTCAGAATCTCTCGCAGCGGAGCAATGAAAGCTTCAAGGAGTACGCCCAGCGGTGGCGTGAATTGGCTGCTCGGGTTCAACCGCCGATGGTTGAGCGTGAGTTGGTACAGATGTTCGTGGCTACTCTTCCCGGAGTCTATTATGAGAAGTTGGTTAGTGGCATGTCCGGGACATTCTCGGCCCTCATCACTTTGGGCGAGCATGTTGAAAATGGTATAAAGATCGGCAAGATTCAAGGCGAATCATCCTCATCCGGAGGAGCCAGCAAGAAACCTTATACTGGCAAGCGTCGGGAGGGCGATGCCAGTGCTGTCTCTAATGCTAGGAGAAAGGGCAAGGGCCCTCAGTCTCAGATCGCTAGCATAAACATCCCAGTTGCTCCCCCTCAGCCGCAGCAGCAGCCTCAGCAACAGAATAATCCGGGATATAAGAAATATCAGCATCGGGGTCCCCTGGCAAACCGTCATTTGGAAACTCCTCCTATGTCGTATGCCCAGCTTCTGCAGACGTTGCTTCAGCTCCAACTGGTTCAGAAAAGGACGCTAGCTCCCTTGACAGGGGCACCACCACCCGGGTACGATGCTAATGCTACATGTGAATTTCATTCTGGGGCACCTGGCCATACAGTTGAGAACTGCAAAGCTTTTAAGCATAAGGTCCAGGACATGATTGACGCCAAGATAATAAATTTTTCTGACAACGTGCCCAACGTCACCAAGAATCCGATGCCTCATCACAGGGGGGGCGGAGTAAATGCTGTCATCACTGAAGAGAATTCAGACTTGCTGACTGATGTCAGAGATTTGAAAACGCCACTGAGTTTTGTTAAAGCTAAACTGCTGAAGAAAGGCTTCTTTCCCGGGTGTGGGGAATTTTGTATGGAATGTGCTGCACTTCCTGACGGGTGTGAGCAGTTGAGTGAAGGTATCCAGAGTCTGATGACCGAGGGTATTTTGCAGTTTAGTCGAAGCGTTGAGAATGCGTCGGGAGAAGTCGTGCTGAAGCAGGCGGACGAAGTTGCTACTATCACCATTCCTCGCCACCCTATCACCATTTCTGCACCTCGTCCTCCTACTATTACCATCACCAGGGCTGGACCAATCCCTTTCGAGAGTACCAATGCCGTGCCATGGCATTACGGCGCTGAAGTGTATTGTAATGGCCAGAAGGTAGAGATTGAGCCGCCCAGATCGACTGCGCAGAGTCTTGCTGAGGCCAGTGGTATCACCAGAAGTGGCAGAGTGTTCGCGCTGGCAGAAGGTGCGGCAGAGAAGGTAGTCAGGGCTGATGCTGCTGATAAGGGCAAAGGTAAAGCCGTTGAAGAGGTTCCTGCAGGGGCAGAAAAAGACTTGTTGGTTAAAGACGCCGAAGAGTTCATGCGGCTGATCAGGAAAAGTGACTACAAGATTGTAGATCATCTTCACCAAACTCCGTCAAAGATCTCAATTCTCAACCTGTTGCTGTGTTCTGAAGCACACCGCAACGCGTTGCTGAAAGTATTGAATGCTGCTTACGTGCCGCAGGAGATATCAGTTAACCAACTTGAGGAAGTGGTAGCCCATGTCAACGCTGGTAATGGGCTGGGTTTTACAGATTTGGAGCTGACGCCCAAGGGAAGAGATCACAACCATGCCTTGCACATCTCGATAGAGTGCAGGGGCACGATTATGTCACATGTCCTAGTAGATACGGGCTCCTCGCTGAATGTGCTTCCGAAGAAAGCACTAATGAAGTTGGATACCCGGGGACTGCTGTGCACGCCCAGTGATCTGGTCGTAAAGGCTTTTGACGGAACCAAACGCCACGTCTTTGGAGAATTGACCCTGCCGATTCAAGTCGGTCCAGAGACGTTTAATGCAGTGTTCTATATTATGGATATCATGCCCGCCTACAGTTGCCTCTTAGGTCGGCCGTGGATTCATTCCGCTGGTGCCGTAACGTCTACGTTGCATCAGAAACTTAAATATGCTGTTGGGGGCAGCATAGTGACAGTTTGCGGAGAGGAGGACATCATGGTAAGCCACCTGTCGCCCTTCAAGTATGTCGAAATGGATGGCGAGATCCATGAGACTCTTTGCCAGGCGTTTGAGACCGTCAAGGTGAAGGAGGTAGCTCCCATTGTTGCAGAGAAGCAGGAGGTGAACCTCTCTTCGTTTAAGGAAGCTAGAGCCGTTGTCGAAGCTGGTTCTACCCCAGGCTGGGGGCACGTCTTGGATATACCATTCAAACAGGATAAGTTTGGATTGGGATATTCTCCTGAAGCTGAAGCTTCAACTTCTTCTGGTAGCTCATCTCGTGGAAAGGGGCCGATCCTATTCACCAAAGGAGGAGTAATATTCGAAAATGTCAACGCAGCGTCGGAGGACAGCGGGGACAGTGACTGTGATCTCGATGCCTGGATTCAACCGAGCAAGCCAGGCGAGCGCCTTCACAACTGGACCACCAAGGAGATTATCGAGCTGACAAGTGAAGAGTAATGATTTGCTTTTTACAATCTTTTGTACAACCCTATGTCCTGCCCGGGGCATAGTGGTTTTACTGTCAGGGCCTTGTTGGATTATGTGTATACATTTTATCAATAAATAAAAAGGCGTTTTCTTCGTAATCAAATATTGTGTTCTCTGTTATTCATATTTTATGTTTGTTTTGAAAAACAGCAAAATGGCAACGAGGTTCGTGCTAACCTGCATATTCCTGCTTTAAACTTAACCCTTGTTATTGCAGGATCCACGTAACAGACGGCATCGACTCTGGACCCTCTACGGCTCACTACGACTTTGATTGCCCGATCTATCAAGCCGAGGATGAGATTGATGAAGACGAAGACCTTCCGGAAGAATTGGCCCGCTTGTTGAAACAAGAGGAGAAGGTTATTCTGCCTCATGAAGAGGAGATTGAGATCATAAATCTGGGTTCTGAGGAGCTTATCAGGAATGTCAGAGTCGGGGCTGCGCTGCAGAACGATGTCAAGCATAGACTGGTCGAGATGCTTCGAGAGTATAGTGACGTCTTTGCTTGGTCATATGAGGATATGCCTGGACTTGACGCAGATATCGTGGTTCATCGCTTGCCGTTGCGAGAAGATTGCCCTCCAGTCAAGCAGAAGCTCAGGAGGACGAGACCAGACATGGCTGTAAAAATCAAAGAAGAGGTCCAGAAGCAGTTGGACGCAGGATTTCTAGCCGTCACCACCTACCCTCCGTGGGTCGCCAACATAGTGCCTGTACCGAAGAAGGACGGTAAGGTACGTATGTGCGTCGATTATCGGGACTTGAATAGGGCGAGCCCTAAGGATGATTTCCCGTTGCCTCATATCGATGTGTTGGTCGACAATACAGCCCAGTTTTCCGTGTTTTCGTTCATGGATGGCTTCTCCGGTTACAATCAGATTAAGATGGCGCCGGAGGACATGGAGAAAACGACGTTTATTACCCCCTGGGGCACGTTTTGCTACAAGGTAATGCCCTTCGGTCTGAAGAACGCAGGGGCCACTTACCAGCGAGCAATGGTAACTTTGTTTCATGATATGATTCATCACGAGATTGAAGTCTATGTTGATGACATGATTGCAAAGTCCCAAACGGAGGATGAGCATCTGGTCAATTTGCTGAAGCTGTTTGAAAGGCTTAGGAAGTTCAGGCTGAGGTTGAATCCTAACAAGTGCACTTTCGGAGTGCGATCCGGAAAGTTATTGGGGTTTATCGTTAGTGAACGAGGTATCGAAGTTGATCCTGCAAAAATAAAAGCTATCCAAGAAATGCCAGCGCCGAGAACGGAAAAAGAAGTTCGTGGTTTCTTGGGCCGAATAAACTACATTGCGAGGTTTATCTCCCAGCTCACGGCCACTTGTGAACCGATGTTCAAGTTGTTAAAGAAAAATCAGGCGATTACTTGGAATGAAGACTGCCAGAAGGCATTCGATAAGATAAAGCAGTATCTTCAAGAACCTCCGATCTTGATACCCCCAGTGGCTGGACGGCCATTAATCATGTACTTGACAGTTCTTGAGAATAGTATGGGGTGTGTTCTCGGTCAGCACGACGAGACGGGCAGAAAGGAGCATGCCATTTATTATTTGAGTAAAAAGTTCACTGAGTGTGAATCTCGATACTCGATGCTGGAGAAGACGTGTTGTGCACTAGCTTGGGCTGCCAAACGTCTACGACAGTATATGCTCAATCACACCACTATGCTGATTTCGAAGATGGATCCGATCAAGTACGTCTTCGAGAAGCAGGCTCTTTCGGGTAGGATTGCCAGATGGCAAATGGTGTTAACAGAATATGATATTCAGTACGTCTCTCAGAAAGCCATCAAAGGGAGCGTATTGTCTGATTACCTTGCCGAACAGCCAATCGAAGACTATCAGCCGATGAAGTTCGAGTTCCCTGATGAGGACATTATGTTTCTCAAAGCAAAGGATTGCGAAGAGCCATTGCCCGACGAGGGGCCGGATAGGAAGTCTCAGTGGAAGTTGATATTCGACGGAGCAGTCAATTCCTATGGAAGTGGTATCGGGGCTATCATCACGACTCCTCACGGATCCCACATCCCGTTTACTGCGAGACTGACGTTTCCAGTTACCAACAACGAAGCCGAGTATGAAGCGTGTATTATGGGTCTAGAAGAGGCAATTGATTTGAGAATCAAGAATCTAGACATATATGGTGACTCAGCGCTTGTAATCAATCAGATCAAAGGGGAGTGGGAAACTCGTCAACCGAATCTAGTGCCGTACATGAATTACGCCAGAAGGCTGCTTCCGTTCTTCGACCGAGTAGAACTTCATCATGTACCACGGGCTGAAAATCAAATGGCTGATGCTTTAGCCACGTTGGCTTCTATGTATAAGGTCAATCTTTGGAATGAGGCTCCAAGCATTGTTCTTTCGCGTCTTGACAGACCAGCATATGTGTTCGCAATCGAGGATGCCACTGACGGCAAGCCATGGTTCCACGACATCCAGACCTTCCTTATGACTAAGGAGTATCCGGCGGGTGCGTCAACCCAGGATAAGAAGACTCTGAGGAGGCTATCTGGAAACTTTTATCTCAACCCTGATGGAGTGCTGTATAGAAGAAACCACGACCTCGTGCTACTCAGATGTGTAGATGAGAAAGAGGCCAGTAAGCTCATGGAGGAAGTCCATGAGGGCACATTTGGTACGCACGCCGGCGGGCATGCCATGACGAGGAAGATCCTGAGAGCAGGATATTACTGGTTGACTATGGAGTCGGATTGCTTCAGATTCGCGAGGAAATGTCATAAATGCCAGATTTATGCTGATAGAGTTCATGTGCCGCCGTGCCCCTTGAATGTCATGTCCTCCCCTTGGCCGTTCTCCATGTGGGGCATTGACATGATAGGCAAGGTCGAGCCCACCGCATCCAATGGTCATCGTTTTATTCTGGTAGCTATCGACTACTTCACCAAGTGGGTGGAGGCAGCCTCGTACGCTAATGTGACCAAGCAGGTGGTTGCTAAATTCATTAAGAGGGACATCATCTGTCGCTATGGAATTCCCGAGCGGATCATTACTGATAATGGTTCGAATTTGAATAACAAGATGATGAAGGAGCTGTGCCAGAGCTTCAAGATTGAACACCACAACTCATCCCCTTATCGGCCAAAGATGAATGGCGCCGTTGAAGCGGCCAACAAGAACATCAAGAAGATTGTTCAGAAGATGGTCGTGACGTATAAAGATTGGCACGAGATGCTGCCGTTTGCCTTGCATGGTTACCGTACGACGGTGTGTACGTCGACCGGGGCAACTCCTTTCTCCTTGGTGTACGGTATGGAAGCTGTCCTACCGCTAGAAGTGGAGATTCCCTCTTTGCGAGTTTTGGTTGATGTGAAACTTGATGAGGCAGAATGGGTGACGAATCGCCTGAACCAACTCAGCCTGATGGACGAGAAGAGGTTAGCATCGATTGCATTTGGTCGCCTGTACCAAAGCCGAATGAAGAAAGCTTATGATAAGAAGGTGCGTCCTCGAAGCTTTCAGACGGGTGATCTCGTCCTGAAGAAGATTCTTCCGCCACATTCCGATCACCGGGGCAAGTGGACTCCGAATTACGAAGGGCCGTATGTCGTCAGCAAGGTCTTCTCGGGAGGAGCTTTGTTGTTGTCCACGATGGATGGTGAAGGTTTTGCATCCCCGGTGAACGCGGACGCAGTAAAAAAATACTTTGCTTGAAAGCGACCCGCTGGACAAAAAAAGAAAGAGTCCAGGCAAAAAAGGGGCATCCCGGCGAACCAAAAACAGAATAAAAGGTTCGGGCAAAAATTAGGGATATATTGAAAAAATGTACACCCGCGAAGTCGAAAACCTACACTGGGCGGCTTCGGCAAAAAAGGGTATCCCGGTGAACTGAAAACCCGAAAGGGCGGTTCACGCAAAAGTTAGGGATTTAAATAAGCAAATGACTGCGTTCCGCGTATGGACTTTCATTGTTTAGTGGTTCGGAAGACCTGAGGGCCGTTTATCTGAATCAATCTCTTCCAAAGCTGAAGCGTCGGAGAAGTATCGAAGTCGAGTGGGTCTTAGAGGGATCAACTCATGGTGTTCGTCTACGCCTCGATTGCCGACATTTGTATATACTGATGTATATTTATGTTTTCTTTTTTGCGCGGCTTCCTCATTTCAGGAGCTTGCCTCTGTTGTAAAACATTTTTGCCCATTCAGGGGTTCACCATCAATAAAATGCACATTATTCAGCAATTCTACTTGTCTGTTTTGCATTTATCTGTTTTGTTTGCGAATGATAACGCCGATGTGTTTTTTTTTGATAAAATGCGCATACATAAACCTGCGGGCCTAAGCCCATTGATTGTTGAAACAATTAATTAATTGAACGTTGTCGCGAGATAATAACCCTGATAGGCCCCTTTGAGGAGGGTATCTTGTCTGTTTGTTTGTGTCGTTGCAGGTATAGCACCCGTCAGAAGATGTGTCGTGCGTATCCCCGAAGCAGGATGAGTCCTCCTTTTTCAGCAGAGTTCAGTGATCTCTCCTCCGCGGAATCAGAATCAGATAGTGAGCATTGATATGTCTTCCCCAGGTAGAGATGATTCTCTTCCCCCAAGCAGACGCATCCTGAAGGAACGTCACCTCATCAGCTGAGTTAAGCGCCGAAGAATGATTGAGTACCGTAGCTCGTCTTTCCCCAGCACCGGGTCACAAGTGCAGAGTTCATAGAAGTGTTCGGGAGCTGAAGCTCGTGTTTCCCCAGTAAAGTCGCTGAAGCAGGATTTTCCCCCGCACCGGGTCACAAGTGCAGGTTTCGCAGGAAGCTAGTCGTATGCCGAAGTATGCAGTAACTGATAGTGCCAGACTGAAGTCTCCAGTGGAATTGAGATTCCTCACCAGAATCAGGCTCTCTCCTGAAGACGGACGATTCCTTCTTCCCCAGTAGAGTGTTGGAATAGCTAATGTTGTATTCCCCGGCAGAGTTGTACTCTCCCCCGAAGTCAGGTGATCCTTTCCTCCCCAGCGGAATAGAAATTCCCCATCAGGGTCGTACTCTTCAGTGAAGTAGAATGATTTCTCTCCCCGGCTGAGTCCGCAGAAAAGCAGAATCCTTGGAGGTTGATCAGATCATGATTAATTCTCCCCAGCAGAGCATGGAGCAGCCGATGCTGTATTTCCCCAGAGTCGTACTCTATCCAGTAAAGCAGAATGATTTCTCCTTCCCCAGCCGAGTCTGCAGATGTCCAAGGGATCCAAATCCTTGGAAGTGGATCAGATCATGATTGGTTTTTCCCCAGTGGGGTGTTGAACAGCTGAAGTTGGTTCCCCACGGAAGGGTTATCCCCAGAAGAGTAGCCGAGACGGCCACGCAGTTCATTCTAGCGATTGATATCAGCAGATCCAGGTTCTCGTAGAGCTTCGTCCCCTGCAGCAGTCAGCTGAAGTTGTTCCCCTGCAGCGGTTCGCGGAAGATTGATTCCCCAGACAGAGCCTAATTGATATTGGCGTGTTTACATTCTCCTCAGCAGGATGAGTCCTCTACCTGAGTGGTCCTTTCTCCTTGACAGGAGGATTTCCCCCTTCGGCATTTATTTTGCTGACAGGATCGTATCATTGTGCATGACTGCATAGCATTCAACACTGCATAGCATTGTGCATGATTGCATGACACTTAGCATAAATACATATCATTCCCGCCGTGTGGGGCGTAGCGCTGAAGCATACGCATCATAAGCATGACCTAAGGCCATTATCATTCTTATTGTACAGATGTACTACCGAAAGACCGGTTGCTCAGGACGATTCTTGAAGTTCTCCCCAGCAAGGTCATTTTCTTAGACGATTCTTGAAGACGCCCGCTGGATCTGTTTGGTCAAGATGATTCTGGAAGACCAGAGCAGCGTGGTATGTCTGCTCCAACAACGATGTCTAATCTGAAGATGGATTTCGTAAGCGCCAGAGGGCGATACCAGAAGGTTCTTGTGAAGCCAGATTTCCGTGTGGATGAAGCAACGGGTGGCTGAAGATAAGGTTCCAAAGGTTGTAGATACAACAAAGTGATTCGTGTGAGTCTGAAGACCACGTCAGTTGTCCTGAGGTGATGATTGATTGCGATCAAGTGAATGATACGTCTTCTGATTGAAGTCGAAAATGTTTCTCCAGCTGAAGCGGAGTTTTGCCTGTAGGCAAAGTGTTTGAATCCCCGTGGAGTCATGAGTGGCTCAGGATACCATTTCTCTGACTAAAGTCACAGATTTCTTATGCTGAAGCAAAGGTGCCTGAAGGCAAGGTTATCCCCCAAGGTCGTGAAGGACCTAGGATTCATTATTCGGGCTGAAGGCCGAAGTATACCCCTGACTGAAGTCTCGGATGCTCTATAGCAGAGGTGGAGTTGCCTGAAGGCAGATCCTTGTATCCTTGAAGGGCAAGAATCACTTTCTTCAGACTGAAGTCGAAGGATACCTCCTGCAGAGTTGCCATCCTTGGAGGCCAAGGATGCTTATCTTCAGAAGTACTTGAAGATCTTTTCTAGCTGAAGCTGGAAGTGGCCAGGGGCCAGGGTTTCATCTATCTTCATAAGTACTTGAAGATCTTTTCTAGCTGAAGCTGGAAGTGGCCAGGGGCCAGGGTTTCATATATCTTTAATGTTGAAGTTCTACGGCGGGCAGTGTACAGCAGTATTCCGATGTTCGTTATGGTTCTGAGGGTGAACCCCGGATCAGAGTGTGCTCGGTTAAGTCTCTCCTTCCCAGCGGAGTAGCTTCAGCGAGGTTGGATGTTTGTTTGACGGCAATGTCAGACTCCTTAAATCCCCAGCAGAGATGGTGTTGGTACGACGGTGATGTCGAGTGTCTCTCAGAGCGATGTTTGTTTCAGACGGCGATGTCAGATTTAGTTCTCCAGCGGCGATGTTGGGTGTTTTGATTGTTCGACGGCAATGCCAGAAGGTTTAGTCTTCCAGCGGTGATGTTGGGTGTTGTGGTTGTCTGAAGGCAACGTCAGAAGAATTTAATGTGGATAACTGACGGTGATGTCAGATCAGTATTTCTCCAGCTAGTTGTTGAGCGGCTAGTGTTGCAGTATTCAAAGATTTGTTCCCCGCAGAGTACCGTGTGCTCGTGCAGTTGGCAAATTTTCGGGTTTACCGATATTCAACCGTCTTGCACCTTGATTGGTTGAGAGCCGTTCGCTTCTCACCCAGTCAGGTTCAAGCCGTTTGAATAGGGGCAGCTGTTGCACCCCAAAATTTGACCAACATTTATTTTCCCATCAAGTGTTTGCAGGTTGATACCTTCATCAGAAAGTTCAAGAGATCCTCAGAGGAAGTGGATTGAAACCAGGGTTGTGTGCCTCATAGCTTGAGAGTTGTGGGAGCTCCTCAGATGATTCTGAGACTTTGAGAATGAACTTGAAGCTTTGAGAAATACAATTAGATGCCTTGATAGCCTTCATAAAGCCCAGAGAAGTCATTATGTAAGAATTCAGAAGATTCAACCATGAATGGTAGAATTAGGGTTTTGACTGGGTCAACCCTAGACCAGCTGAAGATTTGGAGAAGGTTGAGACTTAATCCAAGGGCCATGAGATCATGGAATGATGCATAGAGATTATAAAGATGATTCCTAGACCAACTCATCATGATTGAGGAGTTTGAGAAGTTTTGGGTTAGGGTTTCTGAGGATTGTCAGTGGAAAAACCCTAATTTGATCCCTATCTTCCAGGCAGTTTTAGCACTAGATGTGTTTGATATCTCATTTTCCCCACAACATGAATGTTGTAGAGCTTGTTCTAAGCTTTAATTTGAGTGGTGGAAGTCCTTGATAGGAGTTACAGAGCTCAAGTTATGGTTTTGACAAATTACAGGTCAGTTGATGTGTGTGAATCTGGGTCCTTGAAAGTCACCCAACTTCCAGACAACTTTTGCCCTAGTGGGAGGACTCCTATGGTTTCTTGGTCAACATGAATGTTGAAGAGGATCTTCTTAGCTTTAATTTGAGTGGTAGAAGTCTTTGATTGGATTTGTGGAACTCAACTTATGGTTTGAACAAGGCAAGGGTATTTTGGTCATTTGTCAGTTATAGGTCATTTTATCCAATGCCTAAAACTCCTATTTCCAAGCCTCAAATGGAAAAACTCAAAACATGAAAGTTGCTCAAAATGTGATTTTAAGTCTAGAAAGAAGGTCACAAATTGTTGAAAAGGCTCATAGCACAAGATTCCATGATTGGTCAAAAATGAACTAAAAATGACTTATAACTTTGAAAAGTTGAAATTGAAAAGTGTTTTGGAAGATCTACAAATCCAAAATAGGTCATCCAATATATCATTTTGATTGGAAAAACCATTTTGAGAAGATTGGTTTAAGTAGAATTTTCATTTGAGGCTTAAAAAATGTGGTTCCTTTGGAAATTAGTTACTTGAAAAAGAAGGCAATGTTAAAAAACCCTACATAAGCAACAAATGCATTTGTTTTTCACTTATCCTCATTCAATAACTCATGTAAGGAGAATTTGAGACCAAAATAACAAGGCATGGCATATGAGATGAGATGACCATTATGGAATATCATGGAACTTTCATGAAACTTCCACATCATTCTAGATGAATCTAGAGACTTCCATGGATTGTTATAAAAAGAGTGCATCAAGGAGTGTTAGAGGTTGGTGAAAGTTGGAATCAAGTCAGAGGAGAGAGAAGGAGAGATAGCCATTGAAGCCCTTTCTTCAACTTGAAGCAACTCAAGAATTCTGCCATTACAAGTCTTCTCCTTCAAGAATTGTGCAAACAGAAGGTTAACCATCATCAAAGGATCATCCTGAAGGATTTACAAGCTTTGGTTCGAGCCATAGCATCACTCACCATAGTTTCTTGACAGGTTGGTGAACTCCCCTCTTTCTCTTTATTTATGCTTAGATAGATCATTTTATAGGTATAGAATGATGGTGTTAGGGTAGATGACTAAGCCCTAGAAGTTATAGCTCATTCCATGAGGTTCCATGGCAGAACCTTGAAACTTTAATTTGCAAGAACTGGCTGTTTGATGAGTTCTAGTTAGCATGAATGGGTTTAGAATCACCAGGATAGCATCAAGAATATCTGTGGATCATTATGATGAAGTTTAGTGAGGATTGGTATCAGGTTAAGTTTGTGAACCGTGTTTGTACCAAGATATTCAAGGGCTCTGTTTGGATTATCCACGAGGAGTTAAGAAAAAGTGAACGTATGGTTGTAATCTAGGCATTTAGTAGATCGTTTTTCATGTTGGAATCGAGTCCAGCCGTGGCGTGTGGAGAGAGATAGGAGAGCTCGAAGGTTTGCGCATGGGGGTGGGGGTTCTGAAAACCCTAAGTCGTTTGGAGAAGACGAAGGGGAGGCCGTTGGATCAAGTCCCAGAGTTGACATTTTATCCCAATCGTGTGGCTGTGGTTGCATCTGAGAGTGAGAGGGAAAGTTCAAATAAGTTGAAACGCTGCGTTTCATTTAGAGGGCGCTGGGCCCAGTCTTCTATTCCCACCCCCCTTTATTTCTGGCCCACTATTTTTTAACTGGCGCGTTTACTTGTTGCACCCCCACCCCTTTAATTCAATTAAATTGTTTTATTTTTCTTCTTATATTTTTTCTGTCTTGAAAAATTCATTAAAAATAGTTAAAAAATGATTTTTAATTTCTTCTTTTTTCTATGAGTAGATTAAAATGAGTAGAAAATTATAAAAATAAAATTGAGATTTTATTTTTAGGTTTAATATTTTTATTAGATTTTCCAATTAAGTAGCTTTTTAATTGTTTCATTTTGGTATTTGATTTTGTAGGAATTATTTTAGTACTTTCCATTAATCTTTTTTACCCATTCTTTTTGGTGCAATTAGATGATTAGTCATACTTCCCCATAGGATTTTTTCTAGATTTTTTAGAATTAATCTTGATTAGTTTAATTAGGGTAGACTTAGGATAGTCTAATTAGGGTTTAGAATTGTACATAGGTGATGATTCCTTTCTTTGATTGAGTTTTATCTTGATTTTTAGGTAGAAACCTTTTTAGATGTTGTGAGTAGGTGTTGAGGACCTTTGTGAATATTTGTTAGATTTTTCCCAGTTGATTTAGCATTTTTAGGTATTGTCTGAGATTGCCTGATGATTTGGTTTGTTCAGTGGGTTATCTGTTCATTTGTGGGGTTCATTCTGAGGAATTTGATGAGGGGCTTGTGTTGCCTTGAGGACTTTGATGGAGAGCATCATGAAGAGGAGCTTGTAGATCAAGATGCAGAGACCCAGAGCTTGGCTGATGCCCTGTTGGTGAGGTTTGAGAGCTTGAAGTTTGAAGGAAGTTCATGGTACTTTCCTGAGGAAGGCACTATGAATGACTTTCATTCTTCCTTCTCACCTCTTTCTTAAGTATCCAATGATGTTGGAGCCAACTTGTGAGTTTAATTTCTCCTGAGGAGGAATGTAAACTGATCACTTGTTGTTGAGCCACATGGGATACAACTCCTAAGTGGAAGCCTCCTAGTACTTTCCTGAGGAAGGTCCTATGGGTCTATTCACTTAGTTCCACTAGTTGATCTAGGATTTCTTAAGTATCCAATGATGTCGGAGCCAACTTGTGAGTTTAATTTCTCCTGAGGAGGAATGTAAACTGATCACATGTTGTTGAGCCACATGGGATACAACTCCTAAGTGGAAGCCTCCTAGTACTTTCCTGAGGAAGGTCCTATGAGTCTATTCATTTAGTTCCACTAGTTCAGATAGGATTTCCTAAATATCCAGTGATGTTGGAGCCTGCTTGTGAGTTTAATCTCTCCTGAGGAGGGATGTAAACTGATCACAGTGGTTGAGCCACATAGGGTATGACTCCTGAGTATACACCTCCTAGTGTTCTCCTGAGGAAGACACTATGAGCTTGCTTGCTTAGCTCCCTTTCTTTGGTAAGCTTATTCTGAAGCTTGAAGACTGGGAATGATTTCTCCTGCCTAGGGTTCTGCTTGAGAGTTTTGCTTAGGTTTGTTTAGATCCTGTGATTAGGATTATGGTTAAAGAATAGATGATTCTTTCTCAAGTGTGTTGGCTTGCCTGATGGTGCTTCATTTCCTTTATCTGTATGATTGCAGTTTATCTGATATTGCTTGATAGCATGTTGTTTATCTTCAGTATGATTGCTGTTATTTCATGACTGGCTTGAGGTCGAGATGAGCTTGTGGAGGCTGAAGCCCCACACACATTTCCTCCCTCACTTGCATTGCATGCATTTTACTGTTAAAGCTGATGTTTTTGTCTGTATTCTGTGTATCATTGACATGATCCCTTAGGACTCTCATTTCCTTTGATAAGGATTTGATGATAGACTTTTAGGTTGAAACCTATGCATGACAACATCTAGGAGCTCCCTGTTCAAACCTCAACCATAGGATGAATCCATGGCATGATAACAGTAGGACTTGATAGTCTCCCTCCTAGTTGAGCCATATTTTCAGTAGTTTCCCGAACTACGTTTGCTCTGATCTTTCATACCAGATGAAAGTACGTAGGCATAGGATGCGACGTCCTAGCGAGCAACCTTTCCCCCATAATCCTTCGTAGGCCGAACTACGTTGACTCTGATTTCTCATTCTCTGATGGGAATACGTAGGCATAAAGCGCGACGCTTTGCCGAGTCATTTTTCTTTTCTTTTTCAGCCATCCTTGATAGGTAGATAGATTATAACCAACCCGTCCAAGTAAACAAACAAGCGAGGATCCCGTCGAGTACGACGGACGTGAGGGGTGCTAATACCTTCCCCTTGCGTAACCGACTCCCGAACCCAGACAATGGTTGCGATGACCTTGTCTTACCCTTTTTCGTCAGGTTTTTCCGATCGTTTCCTTTCCCGCTCTGAGGGATAAATAACGAAAGGTGGCGACTCTTCTGTCATGCCGGCACCTTATTTTTCGCGCAAGCGACATCTGTGCCTTAGGGATATTTCTCCCCCGATTCTAGTGCCAGAGTGCCAGTTCTGATAATAAGAAGTCTGGATCCAGTCATAGAAATGACATCTCATATATATATATATAAAGAAATCCCATCAAGGCGGCATACAACGTCACCGAGTACAAGCAGAATCAATAGCATGACCTCGACCAACAAGCCTGGTGATGGTCAACATACAGCAATGATCGAAAACAAAGGATTACAAATATAGTCAAGCACGGCCACGGGTGCGAAACTCTTCTAACAAACCCCTCGTTTTTGGATGATCAGGCCGAGTGAGCAACCCTTCGACGAGCAACTCCCTCTGCATAATAGTGTATTGAAGACCTTCGACGGAGTCTTCCCATGCTCCTTCGCCGAAACAATCTTCTAACCTCCTCTTCTTGGATTCAAACATCTGTTTGCGCTCCTTCAGGTTAGCGAGAGCCTTGTTTAGCAGGTCTTCAGCGGCATATCTACGAGCAGTTTCTTCATCAAACTTCTTCTCACTAGCCTTCACCTGAGCTTTTAATTTGGAGATCTGCTATTTCAGTTTATCCTCCTGTTCCTTGCCGTTGGCTAGAGTGGTGTTCCACTGCTGATTAAACTTGGATATTCTCCGGTACGCTTCATCCAAGTGCTGCTTCTTAGTGGCCAGTACGTCATTGACAGATTTGAAGTCCAGTCCCAAGCGTTCACGCTCAGCTATCTGCTTAGTCAAATCCGTACCTAACCTGTTCACCAACTCTGTTTGCCTTTTGAAGGAGTGGACGGCTTCATTTCTCTCGCTTCTGAGTTGAGCCAATTCTTTCTCCAATTCTTCATTTGCCTTCTTCAGCTCTTCTCTCTCACCTAACACCTGATCATACTGCTGAACAGACACGGTAGTAGGCTTCTCCACCACTGGAGGGCATTCCTACTTAGAAGGTGAAAAAGGCATCCCTATAATCTCTGCTCTGGCTCTGATCCAGTTCACATACGGAGCGTAGGCTTGGCTATTACTTTTTCCAAACAATGGTTTCCCTCGTCTACTGATACCATTCCAAGCATGTAGAAGCTTAGATAACATATCCCCCTCTAGAAGACCAGTGAGGTACAGAGATTCCTGCACCTCCTCATCCTTTGGCGGAGCTCTCAAAGCATAAGCAAACTGTCGGACAAGTAGAGATGGATTATAGTTGATACAACCCTTCCTGCCTATCAAAGGCACATTCAGAAACCCACTGCAGCTGAGGATAATCTCAGTACCCAACATATCTCTATCAAACCAAGCAACATCCTCTGCTGATAGACTCATCAAACGCTCAGACCACTCAGCTGTGGCTGCAGATGAAGCTAAACGACCCTTCTTGGGTAGGTGACTATCAAACCATCTATAGAATAGGGGCACACAGCACGAGACATTCTTACCCCTTCTATTCTTGTTTTTGTAATGGACGGAATGGTAGACATCTCCAATCAAGGTAGGGACTGGATTCCCTGAGGCAAAGATATGAAAAGCATCCAAGTCTACAAAATCGGGCAGGTTGGGAAACAAAATGATACCGTATATGCAGAGAGCAAGGATGGCGTTGAACACGATCCAACAACCGTCTTTGGCACACTGTTGGGCTTTTCCCACTAAGAACTGCAAAGAGAAACCGGGAACCCCGTTCCACTTGGACAAGATTAACTCGGAGGCATCCAGATGCAGAGAAAGAGCTAGATTAGCCAGATTAGGCTCAGCATCCATATGAATAAAAGGCATCTGACTCCTGATAGGCACACCCAATAAATCAGCATACTCCTCTAATGTAGGTGCGAGAATGAAGTCCTAGAAAGTAAAGCATCTCAAAGGAGGATCGTAGAACTGTAGCAAGGCATATAATCCATTCAACTCATACACCGAAGGCTTACGAACCAAACTGAGCAGTTTCCTATAATACTTTCTAAATTCACCTCTCACAGAATCATCTGCCAAAGCAATCAAACTGGACAACTGAACAACATCAGGAGTGGGGAGCTTATAGGCCACAGTCTTCCTCTGAGAACCCATAATAGCACAACAGAAGGCAAGAAAACCTGAACCGGGGGAAACGATACATGCAACACAGACACACGTTAATGATATGCAAATGAATATGCAAAAATGCAAAATGCAATCATGCAGCAGGAGATCAAGACGACTGTGTTGTTGCGGAGAAAGGCCACAATCTGCTCTGTCAAGAACACAACTATCTCTGATGATAAGAACCCCTGATACCAGACCATAAATCTGCTCTGTCAAGAACAAACACATATCTGATGATGAGAACCTTTGATACCAACAAAACTGATTCACTGTCAAGAAAACCAGGTTGTCTGAAGGTTAAGGTTTCCTGCAACAAACCCGACCCCGCTCACAGGTATGGACCTAAACTGACACAAGTTCGGCATCCTATGCGGTCATCAGCGTCACAGACTTTCAAGAACAATGATACGATACCCAGAAGGTGTGGCATCATCATCTCTTGAAGCGGCCTCACTTAGCTGAATCCCAAATGATCGGTCCCCAGAGTCGACAATCCTCCAAACCAACAACCCCTCAAGCCCAAAGGGCTGGAAAAGAAGCCAACCGGGAGAACATCGTCTGAGCGTGGATTTCATGAGACACTAGTGCCTGCAAAGCAAGCACGCGTCTGTTGCACCCCAAAATTTGACCAACCGGTTCCCATATCTGGTTTATGTTTCGACGCATTTTGCATTCGCATTTACATACCGCATCCATTGCATTTTTTTCCAGTCAGATTGACTTTATCGGGATTACAGCCTCCCCTGACGTTTCAGGCAGTTCAGGCCAGTTCGAATAGGTGTATTTTGGGAAGTCGTGCGATTCCCGGTATTTTCAGCTTGCGCTGTTGTTTTTGAGGATATCTCGGGTGTCCGGATTTTTGCCGCTTATTTCAATCTGGTCTCGCAGTCTCTTTTATTTGAGTTAATTGCCTTTATAGCTTTTTCTAGACTTTTTAAATAGTTTTATTTGTTTTCTAGAATATTAAATAGATAGTTTTTAGATATTAGAATATATTTCTTTTTAATAGATAATAGGTTTTAATGGAAATTAATAGATTTTAAACCTTTTAGAATTTTAATTAAATAGATTTTTAATAGATTTTAACATAGATAAATAGATGTAATTGAATAGTTAATAGTATAGATCTTTTAATAGATGTTAATTAGACTAGTGTTTGGTTTAATAAGTTTTCTTTTAATAGATTTTATTAAAGTCTTTTAGATTAGTTTAATTGGAATTAGCCTTCATTAATAGTCTTTAATCCATTTTCGTTTTATTAGTTTAATCATATCATTAACTGAAGTTGTTTGTTAATTTCCGTTTTAGTCCTTAATCATTCATTAGTCCAGCATTAATCAATTTTCGTTTTCATTAAGTCATGTTTAGTCTATTTTCATTAATCAATTAATTAGCATTTATTCAAGGTCATTATTCTGAGTTGTTAATGGGCCAGATGTCCATTTCGTAAGGCCCATAGTCCAGTTACTGCCATGTGTCTGTATATAAGAGATGCCACACGTTTCATTCAGTTTCTACCACCTCACTTTCCAAACTCGTGCATGCTTGCCACATAACTTTCCACTACCGTCTCTCTCCCACACGTGGCTTCTTCCTCTCTTCCCTCAGCCACACGTGGCTCTCACCCACACTCTCTCTCATGCATGCAAGCCAACTGGCCTCCACTACCAACTTCCCACCGCCGGCCATGCAGCCGCCGCACCGGTCACCGGGAACCGTCACCGGTGAACCATAACCGTCGCCGGAGTCCTCAACCACCACCGGAAACTGCCAAATCTCCAGAAAACTCATCCAAATCCATACGAATTTCACCAATGCCTCGCCGGTAAACTCAAGATCTCACCGGAATTCATCAACTTTCCAGAAACCGTTCATCCAAAAATCTTCAAAGATTCATACACAAATCTTCGCCGATCTTCAAGAAACAACACGAATCACAGAGATCTTCGTTAATATCATCGGTCATCAACACCTTCAACGGAAGCTTCATCACCGAGTTCATCATCGAATCTCCAGATTCGCCAGAAACCTTCAACAATCATCATCGACCATTCATCAACAAGAAAGATTCATCAAGACTCATCAGATATCTCCAATTCATCAAGATCATCAGGTTTTAAGAATCTTCATTATTATCATCCGTTCCCACGATCTTCATACCTCCATCATCATTCCATTAACGTTCATGAGCTACATCTGGATTTGTCAACAGAACTTCAAAGATCTTCATCCGATTTGCAGAAAACCTTCATAATAACTTCATCAAACAATTTCCAGATCTTCATCCAACTTTGCTCGTACCAACGATTCAAGAACTGCATGTAATCCATACCGTGATCTTCATAGAACTTCCGGAACTATCTTCATCAACGATCGGTCGCCCTCAAGAACATCAATGGAGGGATATTGGTTTCAGAGATCTGTGTCATTTCTTTGTTGTTTGTTCGGTTGTGAAGGTTGCAAAACGGAGATAAGACTGAGAGTTTGTGAGAGATTCGAGAAAGAGTTTGGGAGACGAGAGAGGCGCTAGTTTTTTTGCGTGAACAGTGAATTGGGAGAAGAGAGGCGTTTAGGGTTTAGAGATTGTAAGAGGAAAATGATAGAGTGGACCTGGGAGTGTTGGCTTTGGGCCTCAAGCCCACTACGTTTTTGCACACTCCCCGTTTCTTTCATTCCCCCCCCCCCCCCCCCTCTGGCTGGTGTGTTCTTTGTTGTTTTTGTTACACTTTCGTTTGGCTGAGCCCAACATGCGTTTTTGGCATACAATCCCGTTTTTTCTTCCTCACCCCTCCCTCGTTTTTGTGTGTGTGTCGTTGGGCTGAGCCCAACCTCTCATTTTTTTATTTGTTTTGTTGCTGCTAGCAGCATCTCTTGTAACTACTAATGCCCCCCCCTGCAGTTTTTTTTTATTTCCTCTATTTTTCTTGTATTGTTTTTTAATGCATTTAATGGAATTTTTAGATCATATTTTCATTTAGGAAATTAGTCTAATTTTCTTTTAAGAGAATTTATGACTTAGTTGATTTCTTGTTAAGGAGATTTATGGGTTTAATTCTTTTTAGGATATAGTTTTCTTAGGAGATTATTTTTTGCCGTATTTTAGGAGTAGGCTATTATTTCCATTTTGTGTTGGATTTCTCTCCTATTTTCGTTTCTATCTGATTTTATCTTCGATTTTATTTCTGGCTGGCCGTGTGACCCGATTCAATTGGAGAATGATTTTCGATATCATTTCTCTATCTTGTCTTTGACACAGATATCAATACGTTACCTCTGAGAGTTCGACTTCTCGTATAAGTCAAACCATGACGGTCTAAGCGGTACATTGTTCCTGGTTCAAGCGTCATCATCAAGGATCCAGAGAGGAGAAGATTGGAATGGAGCTTGCACGCACGTCAGGAGCCCAAGAGCTGCTTCGTTCAACATCATCATCGTCTTATTCAAGTCTTCAGGCAACCGTCGAGTGTTGTGAGCTGCATCGTTAGATACGAAGGAAATGACAGCTGAGGAGTTTCTTCTTAGGTTCTTGCGTGTGTGTCCCGGGTTCCTTCCCGTTTAGGCGTAGGCCTGCTTCCTCTTTGTTCTCGCCCCCGTGCGATCGAAACCCCTTTTCTCTCGCGTTCAGGCGATCGAGACCCCTTCTCTTGCCCCCGTGCAGTCGAGACTCGTTTTCCCGTCGAACTACGTTTGCTCTGATCTCTCGTGCCAGACGAGAGTATGTAGGCATAGGATACGACATCCTATAGAGCTCCCTACCTCCCTTTCCCCTTTTTCCTTTTTCCCGTTTCCCCGTTTAGCTGTAGTAGGCTGAACTACAGCTGCTCTGATTTCTCGTATCAGACGAGAATATGTAGGCATAGGATGTGATATCCTAGCAAGCACACTAACAACTAACCTCTCTGTTCTCTCACTGCCGTGCGATCGAGACTTTCCCGCTGACGACTGATGTTTCCCTTTCTCTTGCCCTTGTGCATTTGAGACCAGACCGTAGTTCTAGTTCCGTAGGTTCCCGTACCTTTCAAGCCAACTTAATCTCTCACTCCTGTGTGATCGAGAATACCCTGTCTAGCCGTAGTTAGCCTGCACTACGTAAGCTCTGATCTTTCACGCTGTGTGGAAGTACGTAGGCACAAGACGCGAAGTCTTGGCGAGCCAATTCCCTGTAGTTTCCCGAACTACGATGACTCTGACTTTCTCTCTTGAGAATACGTAGGCATAGAGTGCGACGCTCTATCGAGTCAGTTTCTTTCCGTTTAGCCTTAGCAGCCGTAGATAGATTGTTTTTGCATCCTTTAGACAAACCAGCAAGCGTGGATCCCGTCGAGTACGACGGACATGAGGGGTGCTAATACCTTCCCCTTGCGTAACCGACTCCCGAATCCAGGATTTGGTTGCGATGACCATTCCTTTCCCGTCTTTGCGGTAGGTTTACTTCGAGCGTTTCCTTTCCCTCCTTTGGGATAAATAACGCACGGTGGCGACTCTTCTGTTTAGCCGGCGCCGATTTTCGCAGTAGCGACAGCTGGCGACTCTGCTGGGGACTGCGATGGTTCCCTATGCGAGTCTCGCCTTGGATTTTCTTCCTAGCTGTCTGGGTCATCCCCAGAAGCTGGCGACTCTGCTGGGGACTGCGATGGTTCCCTATGCGAGTCTCGCCTTGGATTTTCTTCCTAGCTGTCTGGGTCATCCCCAGCAGCTGGCGACTCTGCTGGGGACTGCGATGGTTCCTTATGCATTTGGGATCCAACGTCCCTTAAGAGAGTCAATCCTAGCGCTTGTTTGCTCGTCTTTGGGTGTTTACCTTTCGGGTATTGTATATTACTGTATTTATGATTTCTGCACCTTTGCTATTATCTGTTGCTGATGTGTTGTTGGGTGGGGTGTTCTTTTGAGTGAGAAGCCAGACCCAGGCTTGAGTGTACCTAGAATTAGTTGTGGAAAGTAGTGGGCACGTGCATGCTTTGCATGTACTATTGTCCCGCAAAATCCACGCTCGGACGAGGTTCTTCTGGTTGACTTCTTTTTCAACCCTTTGGGTTGAGGGGGTTGTTGGTTAGTTGGATTGTCGACTCCGGGGACCAATCATTTGGGATTCAGCTAAGTGAGGCCTGTTCAGGATATGATGATGCCACACCTTCTGGGTATCGTATCATCAGTCTTGAAAGTCTGTGACGCTGATGACCGCATAGGATGTCGTACCTTGTGTCAGTTTAGGTCCATACCCGTGAGTGGGAGGGTTTTTTGCAGGAAACTTGACTTCCAGCCTACCCGGTATTTTGGTCTTCTCTTCAGAGCGAACGTACTCAGTCAGCAGCGCAGCAGTATTCAGAGATTTGTGGGGGGCTGTGATCCCGTGTTTGCTGCATATTGCATTACATTTGCATGAACATTGTTGCATCATGTTGCATACCATTCTCCAGCTAGCCAGAGTCTGATCCAGCCGTTGTTTTGATTCTGAAGGTGATTATCCCGTGTTTGGCTTGAGCAACTGTTGATTGTTAGAAGATGACCAAGGGGTTGAAGCAGATTTGAGTAGAATCGAGCAGTGAAGTCAGTTGAAGGTTATTGGTAGCTATGTCTGAGAGCCACTTCCAGTCTCGTAACACCTTGACGGGTTTCACTATGACGACCAATCCTCTGTATGGCTCTATGTCTGTGGAAGACCTTCCGCAAGTGAACAACGTTACTGCAGACCAATTTGTGCAACCTCCGGTTAGGGACCGAGATCGACGTGAGCAGTTTGTTGTCCAAAATGAACGTCCTCCTCTTATTAACAGTCAAGGTGTTGTCTTCCCTGGGCCGAATATCCAAAGAGAGATCCCGGTAGCTAGGACTGAAGACCCAAGAGCTCTTGAGTATGCTAGAAGGCTCCGAGTGTTGGAAGAAGGAGTCAAAGCCTTGAAAGTTAAAGATGCTGTCAACCTCAATGCTGCCGACATGTGTTTGGTTCCTGGCCTGGTATTGCCTCCTAAGTTCAGAGCGGCGAGATTTGAGAAGTACAGAGGAGATAGCTGTCCGAAGCAACATTTGGTGATGTTCTGCCGAAGAATGACTTCGTTTGTGCAAAACGACAAGTTGATGATTCACTGCTTTCAGGATAGTCTGACTGGGGCATCTCTGAGTTGGTATATGCAGTTAGAGAGTAATCAGATCCGATCATGGGTGGATTTAGCCAGAGCTTTTATGAAACAGTATAATTATAACTTAGACATGGCTCCTAGTCGCATGCAGTTGCAAGAATTGTCTCAAGAGAACAATGAACCCTTCAGGAAGTATGTTCAGAGATGGAGAGAATTTGCTGCCAGAGTGCACCCACCGCTTCTAGACCGAGAGTTAATGGGCATGTTTATAGACTCCCTGGAGAGCCCGTATTTCGAAAGAATGCTTGTAAATGCGCCAAATTTCTCTGAATTGGTAAGATTAGGAGAACGCATCGAGCATGCCGTAAAAATTGGGAAAATTCAGATTGTTTCGGGAAGTCAGGCTAGTGAAACTGAATCTCTCTATAGCTACCAAACTGAAGAAGGAGTTGTGATTAATGCAATCATGCCAGATGTTGAGTATCCTCGAGATGAATCGGTGAAATCTGTTGGTTCTTCATCTCCTGTGTCTTGTTATGCGAGACAGACGATTGCGCCTAGGGCACCATATCCAGAACTTTATGTCTCTTCTTTTGCGAATCAGCGAACTCGTGGCCGAGGTTATCAGAATTAGCTCCCAGATCAGAACAGGCCTCGTAACAACTTGGAACGAAGGAATGCTCCTTCTCATATAGTGCCTGTGCCGTATAGTCAGATTCTACCATCTTTGATCCAACATTCTTTGGTGGAACCTAAAGCTCTTAAGCCTGTGCCAGAACCTTACCCTCCTGGGTACAATCCCCATGCTCAGTGTGGTTACCATGGTGGATCTCCAGGGCATTCAACTGAAGATTGTAAAGTTTTTCAGGCAAAGGTACAGCAGTTGATCGACAAAGGGTGTATTTCCTTTCCAGGAGGAATTTTGGTTGTGCATGACAATTTCTTAGCTGTCTAAGCTCGCAGATTCAGAGGTTTATTTGCAAGAAGCCAGTGGTCCAGACAGGAAGGCGTCCTCAGCATTGGCAGTCCTCATAATTTTATCATTTGCATTTGTAGTTTCCTTTTTGTTAGTCACTACTTGCTGTTAAACATTGTTTGTTTCGAATGGTAATATTGATAAAGTGACTATGCATTTTTCTGAATTAATTATGTCGTTGTCACTCATTTACTGCATGGCACCGACACTTGCATTTTATTTACTCCCCTTTGTCACTATGATTAGCAAAGATTGGAGGGAGGATGACGAAACTGAATACTCATAACCGATGATCGTATGCTTTCAGGTAAAACCTTGCCGATGACGTACAAGGCATTGTTTCAAATCCCCTAAACACTGGAGATATAAGGAGTTAGTCCCTTGTTAACCACTTCGAGCCAAGAAGTAGAAGTTTTTTCGGACTTTTAAACCCTCTCATCTTAACCCGGGGCAGGGTAGTTGTCAGTTAGCTTGATCGAGCGTTCAAGTCTTATAGAGGAGTGTTGCCTTTCGAGGATCAATTACATCTTATTTCCTCAGAGGTCGTACCTCGTCAACCACAATGGTTAAACCTCACCAATCCGGAGTGAAACAGTAACAATCCTTTCGGAGCAATCAAGACAATCAGTGTCACACGACTTGTTCCAAGAAAAGAAATAAGAAAGCCCGTTAAGTAAAAAGAAATGAAAAAGCTGGAAAGCTAATACTTAGGCAAAAATCGGGGCATCCCGCTGGACTTCAAAAGAAAAAAATCGAAAAGAACTCAAAAGGAGTCAGTCCAGGCAAAAATTAGGGAATCAAAAGAATGAAAAAGAAAGGATATAAAAAGAAAAATCCTCGAACAAGGACAAAGTCGTGTGGATACAGACACCGAAAACGAATAAGGAGTAACTGTCACTCCGAAAACCTTGTGAATTCTTTAACCATTGTTCCTACTATTCAACATACCTCTCGAAGAGGCGAGCGCTTGTGCCAAGTTAACTGGACTTTAGGATCGGAGATCATCACGTAGAAGGGGTGGGTACAAATCATAATTTGAGCCAAATATCCTTTGTTTCACATAACCGTGAACCCGACCACGATACAACCCTTAAAAGACCTAATTGAGGCAGGGTTTATTCTGAAAGCGCATTACGATAAGGTTAAGTAACCTGACTCCTTCTTGATTTGCTAGTCATATCCTTGTTGTATTTTTTCACTGATCAAATCAGCACTACGTTTGAACTCTGGTTCATTCGTCACTCACAATCATGACACGTAAATGAGTGACAGCACAATTTTTTCAAAATCTGCATGAACACTGCATTAAAATTACTATTCGGGAATAAACAGTTTTATTTACAGGTCATTAGCTGACAGGAAGGAAATTCCAACAGGGAATAATCAAACAGGACTGAATAATTCAGCAGTCTGGATCAGAATGGTGTATGTTGTGAAATCCTGTAAATCTGGGGCATTGACTTCCAGTGAGTTCAGAATCAGTTGGTCTAAGGACAATTCCTGAAGCATCGGTTGATTATGGGACAATTTACTTGAGAATCGGTTGATCAGAAGTGAATCTTCTCGAGAGCCAATCAGGGGCAATTATCCAGAATGTGGTGATTTGAGGATAGATCCTTCCAGTGTGTGATCAGGGCAGGTTAAGTCGCTCAACGCTCGTTCAAGGGCAAGTCACTTTAGAGATAGTGAAACCAACTATGTTGATAGTTGTTTAATTGAGGTTGAATCCTTTTGTCATGCAGATACCGGGGCAAGCCATCTCAAGGTCGTATTGTAGCAAGTTGCTTTCTGTTCAGAGTGAGTTTCCCAAGAGCCCGATTGGGGCAAGTTGAGTGGCACTGGGGCAAGTTGTTCAAGCAAGTTTGTTCACCCTAGCAAGAGTTGAGTATCGGGGAATCGTGCCATTACCCTCATCAAAAAACATGAACCTTCGGAAAAAAAGACCTTGTCGTCATCGGATCATTATCCTATAGTTTAAACCTGTTACTTGACAGAACATTGTAACCTGGTCATTTCCAAAGCCCAGTTCTCGCCTGGCAAACCGGTAACCAGTTCTCGTCTGGTCCACCTTTCCGTAAATACCAGTTCTCGTCTGGTACCTGTTATTTTTCAACCAGTTATTGTCTGGCCAACCTTTCCGTAAACATCAGTTCTCGTCTGATGTATGCTAGCTTTCAACCAGCCCCGTCTGGTCACCGTCTCTCTAACCTATTTGTTGCATCAGTTCTCGTCTGGTGCATGTCAGCTTCCAAACCAGCCCCGTCTGGTCATCCTTTCTTTAACCTATCATCCGGTCAGCCTCGTCTGATGTTCCAACCCTAAATCCATTCTCGTCCGATAACCTAACCTATTTTTGCTATCAGTTCTCACCTGGTAGTCCATCCTTGAATGCTATCCCCGTCTAGTATTTTCCCTTTAAAACCATTTTGTTAATAACCTATTTTCATCTGTAAACTAGAAAAAGCCTAAAAATACCCGACACGATAATTCCTAGTGACTCGCATGGTGTCACATTCCCCGATACAAAGCTCGATTGGTACCAGCTTCCCGATTAATGTTAAATCAGGATTACTCTCCTCAGCAGATAGAAGTCACGTATTGTCCCCAAAATAGTTGAGATCGCAGTTATCCCTCCTCAGAATAGGATCAGGAATATCCTCAGCAGGTCAGAATGGATATCCCTAACAGCAGGGGCATTCTCAGCAGTGAGCTGTGCACAATTAACCCCGGTTTGGTTAAGCCCCAGAGTACAATCAAGTTGTCAAGGGTTTAGAAGGAGCGTCCCCGTGCAGGGTCGTCCTTCCCACCTCCAGCAGGTTGTCATTCCTCCGTCAGGTTGATCATCCTCTACAGAGTTCGTAACGATGAATTTGTGAGCCATCCCTCAGCAGGATTGTTTCTTCCCCATGGCAGTTGGTCTCACTTTTCCAGCATTTATTTTGCTGAGATGATTCTATGATACCCGGTACCCCTCAGTGGAGTTGATGTTGCCTTCAACATTTATTTTGCCAAGCGGCTTTAGACCCGGTGTTCTCTGGCAGCCCGAGCTTGCATTTGCACTTGCATATATCGTTATATTTGCATATATACCAACACATAGCATCTCCATGCCGTATGGGGCATTGCATCTATACAAACACATAGCATCTCCATGCCGTATGGGGCATTGCATCATTTTCAAACATATGCATTTCGAAACATAGATCAGATCGGTTAACCTTTTGCTTTCAGGCGTGTTTTCTTAGCAGGAGTATGGAGTTCTAGCTCAGATCTATTACCAGGTATTCGAGGTCTCGCCGTGAGACGTGTGATGATACGGTTCACCTTACTACTTTCCCCCGGCAGATTTCTCCCCGGTTTGTTGTTATGGCTTCATAATTAGACCTTGGAGTTGTCGTCAACATCAAACGACTTCGTAATTAGACTTTGGAGTTCTTCAGCATTACAGCAGCTTCATGATTAGACTTTGGAGTTGTTGTCCGGAGGTTTTGTCTGCATGGTATAGCTTCATAAGTAGACTTTGGAATTATTGCCATATTTTTCCCCACAGAGTTGCTTGTTGAAGTTTCTCTTATCCGGTCAGTGAAGCGTCCTTCCAGGTTTGCTATCACGGCAGCATTTCAGGGTTTCATGAATCAAAATTTCAGAAGTGGTCACTTGTTGTCGAAACGGGTGTCGGGCAGTTATTTTCAGAATATCCCCAGTGGAGTTAGCTACCACCAAGAATAGGCAAGGAAGCTATGTCCAAGATGAACTTTTCCTGTATGAATCAGGCAGATGGGTTTTCCCGTATGAAACAGGCGGATGAACTTTCCTGTAAGAATCAGGCAGATGTATTTTCCCGTATGAATCAGGCGGATGAACTTTCCTGTATGAATCAGGCAGATGGATTTTCCCGTATGAAGCAGGCGGATGAACTTTTCCTATATGAATCAGGCGGATGGATTTTCCCGTATGAAGCAAACGGATGAACTTTCTGGTATCCAGATAGATGATTCTCCCGTGATAGACAGAGTATGTGAGTTGTGTTCCGATATTTGACAAAAGTATTTTCCCCAATGAAGTCGCCGTGATTTCCTCGTGTTGACGAAATATTACTGTCCCCAGTAGAGTCCTCTTCAAAGTCGTTTGCAGGTTGGGACCAACGGAGTTAGCTACTGCAGAGGGATGGAGTTTCCTGTGACTAGACAGAAATGTTTCCCCAGCGGAGTAGCCGGGATTTCTTCGGGTCGACGGAATGTGGAGTCCTGACGTGGACAATATTTCTTCGGGTTGACGAAATGTGAGTCCTGGCGTGGACCGATTGGTGTTTAGTTGTGATTTGACGAATTTGTTTCTCTTCTTGTGCTGGCAAGATTAGTCCAATTGTGGACGAAGGTGTTTTGCAAAAATAGCTCAGTGCCTGTGGTGTCACGCAGGTGATTGATGTTGAAATCAAGATTGTATCAGATAATTGACCAGTTGTTGCCGTAACAACCAGATTCAGTTCATTGGATGTTGCTGCTCAAGCAGTTTTGCAGTTTATCTCCACGGTTGGCAAATTTCAGGGTTTCTTTGGTATTCAATCGTCTCGTACCTCGAATGTTTGAAGGCTGTTCGCTCTTCACTCAGTCGGGTCCAAGCCGTTTGAATAGGGGCAGCTGTTGCACCCCAAAATTTGACCAACCGGTTCCCATATCTGGTTTATGTTTCGACGCATTTTGCATTCGCATTTACATACCGCATCCATTGCATTTTTTTCCAGTCAGATTGACTTTATCGGGATTACAGCCTCCCCTGACGTTTCAGGCAGTTCAGGCCAGTTCGAATAGGTGTATTTTGGGAAGTCGTGCGATTCCCGGTATTTTCAGCTTGCGCTGTTGTTTTTGAGGATATCTCGGGTGTCCGGATTTTTGCCGCTTATTTCAATCTGGTCTCGCAGTCTCTTTTATTTGGGTTAATTGCCTTTATAGCTTTTTCTAGACTTTTTAAATAGTTTTATTTGTTTTCTAGAATATTAAATAGATAGTTTTTAGATATTAGAATATATTTCTTTTTAATAGATAATAGGTTTTAATGGAAATTAATAGATTTTAAACCTTTTAGAATTTTAATTAAATAGATTTTTAATAGATTTTAACATAGATAAATAGATGTAATTGAATAGTTAATAGTATAGATCTTTTAATAGATGTTAATTAGACTAGTGTTTGGTTTAATAAGTTTTCTTTTAATAGATTTTATTAAAGTCTTTTAGATTAGTTTAATTGGAATTAGCCTTCATTAATAGTCTTTAATCCATTTTCATTTTATTAGTTTAATCATATCATTAACTGAAGTTGTTTGTTAATTTCCGTTTTAGTCCTTAATCATTCATTAGTCCAGCATTAATCAATTTTCGTTTTCATTAAGTCATGTTTAGTCTATTTTCATTAATCAATTAATTAGCATTTAATCAAGGTCATTAGTCTGAGTTGTTAATGGGCCAGATGTCCATTTCGTAAGGCCCATAGTCCAGTTATTGCCATGTGTCTGTATATAAGAGATGCCACGCGTTTCATTCAGTTTCTACCACCTCACTTTCCAAACTCGTGCATGCTTGCCACATAACTTTCCACTACCGTCTCTCTCCCACACGTGGCTTCTTCCTCTCTTCCCTCAGCCACACGTGGCTCTCACCCACACTCTCTCTCATGCATGCAAGCCAACTGACCTCCACTACTGACTCCTCACTGTCGGCCATGTGTTGCACCCTAAAATTTGACCAACCGGGTCCCGTATCTGGCTCGATGTTTCGATGCATTTCGCATCCGCATTTACATACTGCATATAGTGCATTTTCTCAATCATGGTGAGTTTATCGGGATTACAGCCATGTCGTCCTTTTCGGGTATCTCAGACCAGTTCGGATAATCGGAGGTTATTTTGGGAAGTCGCGCGCTTCCTGGGTGTTTTCAGTTTATGCAGTGATTTTTGAGATTTTGGGTATCTGGTTATCGTTTTGCTTCGATCTGGTCTCGCGTTCTCTTTTATATTGATTATTTGCCTTTGTTTGTATTTTTTAGAATTTAATAGCTTCTTGTAGATTTTAAATAGGCTTTGTAGATTTTTCTAGAATTTAAATAGATTTTCCTAATATTTTTAAATAGCTTTAAGTCTTTTTTTAACCATTTTTAGAGTATAATAGATTTTAATAGGATATTAATAGGTTTTTTTTAATATTTTTAATAGTTTTAATCTTTTTTTAGAATATATTAGATATTAAATAGCATTTTCTTTTTAGAATATTAGGGTTTTAATAGAAAAAATATTTTCCTTTATAATATAGTTTTTTAGATAATAGATTGTCTTGCTAGAGTTTTTAATAGATTTTGGTTAATATAGATAATAGATAAATTTGCTTTTAAATAGAATTAATAGATTTTAATTTTTTAGAATATAGTTTTAATAGACATTAGTTTAATATAGGTTTAATTAGATTTTAATCATCTTTTAGATTTAATTAGGATTTCATCTTTTAATTAGATATTAATTAGGTGTTAGTTAATTAGGTTTAATTGATTTTCGTTTTTAATTAGTCCTTAATCCTGTTAATCACGTTTAATAGCATGTCAATCATCCTTTTTCATTTTCGTTTTCATTTAATCCATATTAGCCATTTAAGTCAATCATTAATTCCAATTAGTCTTAATCCTCATCAGTTTTATTTCTTTTCCATTAAACTCAGTCTCATTTCGTTGGGCCCTTGTCTTGGAGGCCCAGTCCAAAAGTCCAGTTGCCACATGTCCCTTAAATAGCCAGCCACACGTGTATCTTCCGAGGGAGCCACCTCATTTTGCATGCACTCATAATCCTGACACCTAACCCACACGTGGCTCTCTCCCTCTCTCCATTCTTTGCCACGCGTGCTCCATGCATTATCCCTCAGCATGCAAACGCCACCTGTCCTGTCCTCCTCCCTCACCGGATGCATGGCCGCCGGCCATGCAACCACCGCAACCACCCATCGCCGGAGACCCCTAACCAACTCCGGCCGCCCCAACTGTTCGCCGGAAAACCAAAAAACACCACATTCGTCACAATTTCCTCAGATCTTCATCCATAGTTCCTTCTGGAAAATTTTGTGTTCTTCGTGATTACCCAGCAACTCCATGATGTTCATTAGTTCTTCATCGTGTTCTTGGATTTTTTTCTCAGGAACCTACGAACGAAATCCACGATCTTCAATCACCAGAAATTGTTAACACATAAGAGCCTCCGACCAACATTCATCATCGTTCTTCGCCTTCCAAGAACACCTTCAAGGTTCTTCAGAAAAACCTCCAGAATGCTTATCTGTTTTGTTTTCCAGAAACTACCAAGGATTCATCAAACGCATCAACATCTAAGGCCTTCATCAAAGATCTGGTCAAGGTTCATCATCTAGATCTCCGATCTTCATCATCTCCAGTATTTTTTTCCAGATTTCTTCCTCAACCTTCAACATCATCAATCTTCGTCTTCATCTTCCTTCTCCGATTATCATCATCAGAACCAATCTTCACCAACAACCGTCATGGTTTTTCCAGCGATCTTCAAGAACTCGAGTTCGTTCAAGATTCAACTGTCTTCATCAGATTTTTCCAGGGAAGTTACGCCCATCGAGATCGTTATCTTGCGTATTCAAGTGTTCTTCGTGCCGGTTCCAGAAATTTCTACATTTTTCAGAAGATCTTCAGTGATCTTCATGGAACTCACATCGTTCTTCAATCTCCAGCAACTTCTCTCCAGATCTTCAGTGGTAAGAAGCCTCAGTGGATTTTGCAAGATCTTCAACGGAGTTAAGATATCCATCCAAATGTGATGATGATGTTTGAATGATTTGGAACTGAAGCAAGGTTGGAGATGAGGGAGTGGTTCACGGCGGAGACGATGAGACTGAGTGGAGGTAGTCAGCGGCGGCGCTGTGAAGGGAGAAAGGAGAATTAGGGTTTCGATTCAGAGGAGAGTGAGAGTGAGAAGAGGAAGGTCATTGGCTTGATTTCGGATTGGGCTTCTTGGGCCCAAAGTTTTTCTCAACATAACCCCTCAATTTCCTACCCCCTTTATTGCTGTGTGTCTCCTCGTAGACTGGGCTCTGGGCCCAACGAACATCTTTGCTGACTGCTACCCTCCGCTTCAGCATCATACCCCTCCCTTTTTTTTTTCTGGCTGAGGCTAGTTAATGGGCTGGGCCCTTATTTTGTGTTTTATTTTTCTGCAGCTAGCATACCCCCTGTAACAGGTTGTACCCCCCCCCCCCTTTGTATTTTTCATTTTTTTATTTATTTCTTTTGTTTAGGGATTTTAAAAAAGAGAAAGAAAAAGAATTTGAAAATAAGAAAATATTCAAGAAAAGAATATTGAAAAAAATAGAAAAAAGAATATGAAAAATATTGAAGAAAAGAATATTGAAAAAAATAGAAAAAAGAATATGAAAAATATTGAAGGAAAGAATATTGAAAAAAATAGAAAAAGATTATGAAGAGAAAATAGAAAAAGAAAGAAATGAAAAAAGAAGAAAATAGAAGCATGAAAAAGAGAAAAAATATTAGTTTGTAGATTTAATATTTTTTAGAGTATATTTTCTTCATGGAGTTTATTTCAGGGATAGAATTAGAAGTCCACTTGTTAGGGGACTATTTTCCATTTGATTTTCCATTATAGATGGATAGGATAGGATAGTATTTCCTAGGAGTTTATTTTCAGTATTCAATCCTTGTAACCATTTTCAGAATATCAATAAAACGAGATTTGAGCTGTGGTCCCGAAGTAGCTGAACTACAGCTGCTCTGATTCCTCGTACCAGACGAGGATATGTAGGCATAGGATGCGATATCCTAGCGAGCACACTAACGACTAACCTTTTGTTCTCTCGCTGTTGTGCGATCGAGACTTTCCCGCTGACGACTGATGTTACCCTTTTCTCTTGCCCTTGTGCATTTGAGACCAGACCGTAGTTTATCCCATAGGTTCCCGTGCCTTTAAAACCAGTTGAATTTCTCACTGCTGTGTGAGAATACCCAGCCTAGCCGTAGTTAGCCTGAACTACGTAAGCTCTGATCTTCCATGCAGTGTGGAAGTACGTAGGCACAAGACGCGAGGTCTTGGCGAGCCAATTTTCCCGTAGTCCCGAACTACGTTGACTCTGACTTTCTCTCTTGAGAATACGTAGGCATAGAGTGCGACGCTCTATCGAGTCAATTCCCTTCCGTTTAGATTTAGCAGCCGTAGATAGATTGTTTTTGCATCCTTTAGACAAACCAAACAAGCGTGGATCCCGTCGAGTACGACGGACGTGAGGGGTGCTAATACCTTCCCCTTGCGTAACCGACTCCCGAATCCAGGATTTGGTTGCGATGACCATTCCTTTCCCCGTTTTGCGGTAGGTTTACTTCGAGCGTTTCCTTTCCCTCCTTTGGGATAAATAACGCACGGTGGCGACTCTTCTGTTCAGCCGGCGCCGATTTTCGCAGTAGCGACAGCTGGCGACTCTGCTGGGGAACCAACGTCCCCTGGCTGCTAAGGACTGCGATAGTCCTTATGCATGTGGGATCCAACGTCCCCTAAGAGAGTCAATCCTAGCGCTTGTTTGCTTGTCTTTTGGGTGTTTCTTTTTCATCGCTTTTTTCTGTTGCCGTTGTGCTGGGAAGGGTGATATTCTGAGTAATAGCCGGACCTGGGCTGCTTGAGTGTGCATTTAGACATAGTTGCGGAGAAGTAGTAGACGAACCTGTCTGCTGGGCAGGCACAGTTCCCTACGAAAATCTGTGCTCAGACGAGGTTCTCTCTGAGGTGCTTCTCTAAGGTCCTGAGGATCATAGGGGAGTCCAGACGTGAGGATTGTCGACTCTGGGGACCGATCAATTGGAAGTCAGCTAAGTGAGGCCTCTTCATGAGATGACGATGCCACTCCTTCTGGGAATCGTATCATTCCTCATGAAAGTTTGTGACGCTGACGACCGCATAGGATGTCGTATCTTAGGTCCATACCTGTGAGTGGGGGGTTTTTCTTTTTTGCGAAACCTTGACTTCCAGACTACCAGCTATCCTGGCGTTCTCTTTTAGAGAGAACATACTTCGTCAGCAGTGCAGTGGCACTCAGTTTGTTGTGGGGGGGTTGTGATCCTGTTGTTTGCTGCATCTTGTATATCATGTGCATAACAGTGTTGCATCATATTGTATATCATCCTCCAGTTAGCCAGAGTTCTGATCCAGCCTTTATTTCCTGAAGGTGATTACCTGGAGTTTGGGTTGAGCAATTGTTGATTGTCAGATGAAGACCTAGGGGTTGAGTAGATTTGAGCAGAATCAAGCATTGAAGTCAGCTGAAGACTATTGGTAGCTATGTCTGAAGGCAATTTCCAGTCTCCCAATACCTTGAAGGGGTTCACTATGACGTCCAACCCTCTGTAGGGTTCCATGGAAGACTTCCCGCAAACGAACAACGTTACTGCAGACCAAGTTGTACAACCTTCTGGTGAGAACCAAGATCGACATGAGCAGTTTGTTGTCTAGAATGAGCATCCTCCTCCTGTTAACAATCAAGGTGTTGGTTTCCCTGTGATGAATTACCGAAGATATATTCCAATAGCCAGGACCGAAGATCCAAGAGCTCTTGAGACGGATAGAAAACTCCTAGCGTTGGAAGAGGGAATGAAAGCTTTGAAAGATGTTGTTAACCTGAATGCTGCAGACATGTGTTTGGTCCCTGACCTGGTGTTGTCTTATAAAGTTCAAAGTTCTGAAATTTGAGAAGTACACGGGAGATAGCTGTCCGAAGCAACATTTGATGATGTTCTGGCGAAGAATGACTTCATTCGTGAATAACGACAAGTTGAGGATTCATTACTTTCAGGGTAGTCTGCCTGGGGCATCCTTGAGTTGGTATATGCAGTTAGAGAGAAATCAGATTCGATCATGGATGGATTTAGCCAGAGCTTTTCTGAAGCAGTATGATTATACCCTAGACATAGCTCCCCATCGCATGCAGTTGCAAGGATTGTCTCAAGAGAACAATGAACCTATACGGAGATATGCTCGGAGATGGAGAGATTTTGCTTCCAGAGTGGAACCACCGCTTCAAGACCGAGAGTTAATGAGCATGTTTGTACACTCCCTAGAGAGCCCGTACCTTGAAAGAATGCTTGGAGTTACGTCAAACGATCAAGCCGGTGAAACTGAATATCCTTGTGACTATCAGAATGAAGAAGGAGTTGTGATAAATGCAGTCATGCCAAAGGTTGAATATCCTCGAAGCGAATCAGTGAATTTTGTTGGTTCTTCTTCTTCTCAGCGGTCAGTATCTTCTGTGTCTCGTTATTCTGGACAGACCACCGTGCCTGGGGCACCATATCAGGAGTCTTATGTCGCTTCCCTTGCAAATCAGCGAACTCGTGGCCAAGGGTATCAGACTCAGCGTCAGAATCAGAACAGACCTCGTAACAATTTGGAACGAAAGAATGCTCCTTCTCATCCAGTTCCTATGCCGTATAGCCAGCTGTTACCATCTTTGAACCAGAGTTCTTTGGTGGAACCTAAAGCTCTCAAGTTTGTGCCAGAACCTTACCCTCCTGGGTACAATCCCCAAGTTCAACGTGGTTACCATGGTGGCTCTCCAGGGCATGCAACTGAAGATTGTAAAGCGTTTCAGGCGAAGGTACAACAGTTGATCGACCAAGAGTACATTTCCTTTCCAGAAGGAGTTTTGTTTGTTCATGCCAACCTCTCAGCTGTCTAAGCTCGTAGATTCAGAGGGTCCTTTTCAAGAAGCCAGTGGTCCAGACAGGAGGGCACCCTCAGCATTGGCAGTCCTCGGACATTTTATCATTTGCATTTGTAGTTTCTTTTCTGTTAGTTACTACTTGTTGTTAAACATTGTATGTTTCGAATGGTAATATTGATAAAGTGACTATGCATTTTTCTGAATTAATCATGTCGCTGCCGCTCATTTACTGCATTGCACTGACACTTGCATTTTATTCACTCCACTTTATCACTATGACTAGCAAAGACTGGAGGGGGGATGACGAAACTGAATACTCATAACCGATGATCGTATGCTTTCAGATAAAACCTTGCCGAGGACGTACAAGGCATTGTTTCAAATCCCCAAACACTGAAGATATAAGGAGTTAGTCCCTTGTTAACCACTTCGAGCCGAGAAGTAGGAGTTTCTTTCAGACTTTTTAAACCCTCACATCTTAACCCGGGGCAGGGTAGTTGTCAGTTAGCTTGACCGAGTGTTCGAGTCTTACAGAGGAGTGTTGCCTTTCGAGGACCAATCAGTCTATACCTCTCAAGAGGTCGTACATTGCCAACCACAATGGTTAAACCTCACCAATCAGGAGTAAGGCGGTTACAATCCTTTCGGAGAAACCAAGACAATCTGTGTCACCCGACTTTGTTCCAAAAGAAAGAAGAAAGAAAGCCCGCTAAGTAAAAAGAAATAAAAAGCTGGAAGGCTAATACTTAGGCAAAAATTAGGGCATCCCGCTGGACGTCAAAAGAAAAATCGAAAAGAACTCAAAAGGAGTCAGTCGAGGCAAAAATTAGGGAATCAAAAGAACAAAAAAAGGATATCAAAAGAAAAATCCTCGAACAAGGACAAGGTCGTGTAGATATAGACACCGAATACAAAAAAGGAGTAACTGTCACTCCGAAACCTTGTGAGTTCCTTAGCCATGGTCCTTACCATTCAACGTACCTCTCGAAGAGGCGAGCGCTCGAGCCACGTTAACTGAACTTTAGGATCGGAGATCATCACGTAGAAGGGGTGGGTATAAATCATAATTTGAGCCAAATGTCCTTTGTTTCACGAACCGTGAACCCGACCACAATACAACCCTTAAAAGACCTAATTGAGGCAAGGTTTATTCTGAAGGCGCATTATGATAAGGTTGAGTAACCTGACTCCCTCTTGATTTGCTAGTCATATCCTTGTTGTATTTTTCACTGATCACATAAGCACTACGTTTGAACTTAGGTTCATTCGTCACTCACCATCATGACACATAAATGAGTGACAGCGCAAAATTTTCAAAATCTGCATAAACATTGCATTAAGATTACCATTCGTGAACAGACGAATGTTACTTGCAGGTTAGTAGTTGACAGGAAAGAAATTCCAACAGGGAATAATCAAACAGGATTGAATAATTCAACAGTCTGGATCAGAATGGTGTATGTTGTGAAACCCTGTAAATCTGGGGCATTGACTTACAGAGAGTTCAGAATCAATTAGTCTGAGGAAAAGTCCCGAAGCATCAGTTGATTATGGGGCAGAAGTTTGATCAGAAGCGAATCTTCTCGAGAGCCAATCAGGGGCAGTTATCCAGAATGCTATGTTTGATCAGGGCAGGTTAAGTCGCTCAACGCTCGTTCAGGGGCAAGTCACGATGTGGATAGTTGTTGAGTTAAGGGAAACACCGGGGTAAGCCACCGCGCGGTCGTATTGTAGCAAGGTGCTTTCGGTTAAGAGTGGTTTTTTTTTTCAAGAACCAGATTAAGGCAAAGTCATTGCAGACAGGGGCATGCCATCCCAAGAGTGCAGGGATTATTCTTTATTCGAGAGGCGTTCGATTTGAAGTATCTCGCGGAAGTTCAGAATGCAGGGGCAGTTCATATTAAACCATCAGGGTACATATTTTCAGACTATCCCACAGAGGTTCCTGCAGGCTGGGGCATAACAGAGGCGAAAGAATTGTTCTTCTCAGTGTCATCAGAGTTACTCAGAGCTACTTGAGCCGATTCAACCAATATTCAAGTTTGAGACGAATGGCGGGAAATCGTGACCCTTCTACTAGAAGCCGTGAATTTAGACCGGATATTGTCCAGCATCAGGCGTGTATGACCCACCACGGATGTACAGAAGTCCAGCCTACTTGGCACACTCGTTTATCCCCAGCAAAGTCATAGGGTTGAGAATCAGTTAATCTGGGGCAATTATGACGAGATTTGGCAAATCTCTCGCGGCTATGGGCGCTGCTCCACGAATCAGTCGATCAGGGGCAGAAGATTATCGCAAGACCGAGGCAGAACACCCTAAAAAACAAAAGATGTTGTGGGGACATTCTTTTGGGGTTTGACGTACAGAAACAGTTCAGATCTAGCCGTCAGGGTACAGAGATTGAAGAGTCTTAACCAGAAGCTCGTAACGAAAAGACTCGATCGATAAGTGAAGTGAATCCCCACGCAGGTCGCGCTTCCAAGATAACATTGTTCCTCACTGAAGAAGGATCGAATTCCCCAGCTAGTCGTAGCTTATCCGAAAGATGTTCTCCAGCAAAGTCGTTTATCCTCAGCAGAGCTTGGCGGTTCCAAGATGGTAGGATGTATTCAGACAGTGTGGTGTCCCCCAGAAGGATTCCCCCATCTCGAGCAGAGTGGTTTAGCCTCAGAAGATTAACATTTCCAACTCGTGAGCTGTACTTAGACAGTTTACCCTTCCCAGCAGGGTCATTCACTCTCCCCCAGCGGAGTCAGTTGATTGTCCCCAAGAGAATCATTCCATCCCCAGCGGAGTTCTCTTTTCAGCAAGTGTTTTCTTTCCTCCCAGTGGAACTCGAAGATTAAGACTATCCCTGGCAGAGTTGGTTGTGTATCCTGGCATTTATTTTGTCAGAATACGTGGGATATCGGTTCACTCCCCAACAGAAGCCCAATCATACTGGGCACATCTGCTATGCCCCAGCAGAGTTATATTCCTCAGCAGGGTATTACTTCAACGAGGTGCTTGGTTTAAGTTCCCAATTTCCCAGCGGAGTTGATTTCACTCTTCCAGCATTTATTTTGTTGGAATAATTCTGTGAAGCCTGGTTATCCCCAGCGGAGTTGGCGTTGTCTTCAGCATTTATTTTGCTGAAGCGGTTTTCTGTATCCCAGCAGTTCGAGTCTGCATTTGCATTGGCATATAGTGTCATACTTGCATCCACCAAATAAAAACGCGTAGCATTTCCATGTCGAATGGAGCATTACGCCAGTGTCAAACATATGCATTTTTGAAGCATAAACCAGGTTGGCTAACCGTTTGTGTTCAAGTGTTGTTTCCCATGCAGGTTGAGGGAGCTCTTGCTCAAATGAATTGCCAAACGTTCAAGATCTCGGCGTGAGACATTCAACGAAAATGTCGGTGTTATTCCCCACAGAGTTAGTAGGCAAAATTTCTCTTTGTCCCCGAGCAGAGTTATTTATGTAAGTGCCTTTTGTGTTCCCCACCAGGGTTGCTTGTTGAAGTTTCCCTAGTCCGGCCAGCGGATTGTTTGCTTCAAATTTGTTGTTACGTCAGCATCAAAGGGTTTCATGAATCAGAATTTCAGAGACTGTCGCCGGTTATCAAAACGGGCGTCCGGTAGTTTGGTTTCCAAATATCCCCAGTAGAGTCCGCCTCAAAGTCGTTGTCACGTCAGTGCTAAGAAGTTTGTGGGTTGGGATCAATGGAGAAATGAGTCCTGACGTGGACAATCTATTCCTATATTGACGGGATTTCTTCGTGCTAGAGAAACGGGTGTCCTAACGTGGACAGAGTTATTTCCCCGGGTCGATGAGATGTGCTAGTCCTAACGTGGACAGATTCGATTTCTCAGTATTGGTGGAATGTGAAGTCATGACGTTGACAAAAAAATTGATTACTCTTTGTGTTGGTGTTCTGACGTGGACTACTTATTTCCAGCAGGTATCTTTATTCGTAATGGTGAAATGTGTGTCCTGACGTGGACAAGTTTATAGTTCTTCGTGATGATAAGATGCGTGAGTCCTGACGTGGACAAATTTATCTTTCTTCGTGTTGGTGAAACGGGAGTCCTGACGTGGACAAGTTTTATTTCCTCAGCGGGTCGAAGATGTGAGTCCTGACATGGACAAATCAAGACGAGACGTGAGTCCTGACGTGGACAAGTTTTAGTTCCTTACGTGGAAAGATGGTTTCCTTACGTGGAAAGATGTATTCCTTACGTGGAAAGATGGTTTCCTTACGTGGAAAGATGGTTTCCTTACGTGGAAAGATGGTTTCCCTACGTGGAAAGATGGTTTCCTTACGTGGAAAGAGGTATTCCTTACGTGGAAAGATGTATTCCTTACGTGGAAAGATGGTTTCCTTACGTGGAAAGATGGTTTCCTTACGTGGAAAGATGTGATTCCTTACGTGGAAAGATGTGATTCCTTACGTGGAAAGGAGACGTATTCCTTACGTGGAAAGAAGATGTATTCCTTACGTGGAAAGAGATTATTCCTGACGTGGAAGAGTTTAGTCCTGACGTGGACAGATCCAGACGAAGTTTATTCCTGACGTGGACAAGTTTATTCCTTACGTGGAAAGAAGTTTATTCCTTACATGGACGAAGGTTATTCATAATGTGGAGAGGTTATTCCTAACGTGGACAGGTTATTCCTAACGTGGACAAGTGTATTCCTAATGTGGAAGCGATTTATTCCTAACGAGATGTGCTAGTCCTAACGTGGACAATTCATTCCTATGTTGATAGAATCCCCTCGTGCTGATAAAGTGCAGACGAATCATCCCCAGCGAAGTTGTCGAGATTTTTCCGTATTGACGACAGGTGGAGTCCTAACGTGGACAAGTTTAGTTGAGATTTCTTCGATAGAATCTTTTTCAGGCTAATGAAAATAATCCCCAGCAGGGTCGCTAATGGATCAGTGGGTTACCGTAACAACCAGATCCCGTCAATAGATGTTGTTTCTCAAGCAGTTTTGCAATTTATTTCGCGGTTGGCAAATTTCAGGGTTCCATTTGTATTCAACCATCTTCTACCTTTGAATGATCAAAGGTTGGGCGCTCTTCAACCATTCAGGTCCAAGCTGCTTGAATAGGGGCAGCTGTTGCACCCTAAAATTTGACCAACCGGGTCCCGTATCTGGCTTGATGTTTCGACGCATTTCGCATCCGCATTTACATACTGCATATAGTGCATTTTCTCAATCATGGTGAGTTTATCGGGATTACAGCCATGTCGTCGCTTTTCGGGTATCTCAGACCAGTTCGGATAATTGGAGGTTATTTTGGGAATTCGCGCGCTTCCTGGGTGTTTTCAGTTTATGCAGTGATTTTTGAGATTTTGGGTATCTGGTTATCGTTTTGCTTCGATCTGGTCTCGCGTTCTCTTTTATATTGATTATTTGCCTTTGTTTGTATTTTTTAGAATTTAATAGCTTCTTGTAGATTTTAAATAGGCTTTGTAGATTTTTCTAGAATTTAAATAGATTTTCCTAATATTTTTAAATAGCTTTAAGTCTTTTTTTAACCATTTTTAGAGTATAATAGATTTTAATAGGATATTAATAGGTTTTTTTTAATATTTTTAATAGTTTTAATCTTTTTTTAGAATATATTAGATATTAAATAGCATTTTCTTTTTAGAATATTAGGGTTTTAATAGAAAAAATATTTTCCTTTATAATATAGTTTTTTAGATAATAGATTGTCTTGCTAGAGTTTTTAATAGATTTTGGTTAATATAGATAATAGATAAATTTGCTTTTAAATAGAATTAATAGATTTTAATTTTTTAGAATATAGTTTTAATAGACATTAGTTTAATATAGGTTTAATTAGATTTTAATCATCTTTTAGATTTAATTAGGATTTCATCTTTTAATTAGATATTAATTAGGTGTTAGTTAATTAGGTTTAATTGATTTTCGTTTTTAATTAGTCCTTAATCCTGTTAATCACGTTTAATAGCATGTCAATCATCCTTTTTCATTTTCGTTTTCATTTAATCCATATTAGCCATTTAAGTCAATCATTAATTCCAATTAGTCTTAATCCTCATCAGTTTTATTTCTTTTCCATTAAACTCAGTCTCATTTCGTTGGGCCCTTGTCTTGGAGGCCCAGTCCAAAAGTCCAGTTGCCACATGTCCCTTAAATAGCCAGCCACACGTGTATCTTCCGAGGGAGCCACCTCATTTTGCATGCACTCATAATCCTGACACCTAACCCACACGTGGCTCTCTCCCTCTCTCCATTCTTTGCCACGCGTGCTCCATGCATTATCCCTCAGCATGCAAACGCCACCTGTCCTGTCCTCCTCCCTCACCGGATGCATGGCCGCCGGCCATGCAACCACCGCAACCACCCATCGCCGGAGACCCCTAACCAACTCCGGCCGCCCCAACTGTTCGCCGGAAAACCAAAAAACACCACATTCGTCACAATTTCCTCAGATCTTCATCCATAGTTCCTTCTGGAAAATTTTGTGTTCTTCGTGATTACCCAGCAACTCCATGATGTTCATTAGTTCTTCATCGTGTTCTTGGATTTTTTTCTCAGGAACCTACGAACGAAATCCACGATCTTCAATCACCAGAAATTGTTAACACATAAGAGCCTCCGACCAACATTCATCATCGTTCTTCGCCTTCCAAGAACACCTTCAAGGTTCTTCAGAAAAACCTCCAGAATGCTTATCTGTTTTGTTTTCCAGAAACTACCAAGGATTCATCAAACGCATCAACATCTAAGGCCTTCATCAAAGATCTGGTCAAGGTTCATCATCTAGATCTCCGATCTTCATCATCTCCAGTATTTTTTTCCAGATTTCTTCCTCAACCTTCAACATCATCAATCTTCGTCTTCATCTTCCTTCTCCGATTATCATCATCAGAACCAATCTTCACCAACAACCGTCATGGTTTTTCCAGCGATCTTCAAGAACTCGAGTTCGTTCAAGATTCAACTGTCTTCATCAGATTTTTCCAGGGAAGTTACGCCCATCGAGATCGTTATCTTGCGTATTCAAGTGTTCTTCGTGCCGGTTCCAGAAATTTCTACATTTTTCAGAAGATCTTCAGTGATCTTCATGGAACTCACATCGTTCTTCAATCTCCAGCAACTTCTCTCCAGATCTTCAGTGGTAAGAAGCCTCAGTGGATTTTGCAAGATCTTCAACGGAGTTAAGATATCCATCCAAATGTGATGATGATGTTTGAATGATTTGGAACTGAAGCAAGGTTGGAGATGAGGGAGTGGTTCACGGCGGAGACGATGAGACTGAGTGGAGGTAGTCAGCGGCGGCGCTGTGAAGGGAGAAAGGAGAATTAGGGTTTCGATTCAGAGGAGAGTGAGAGTGAGAAGAGGAAGGTCATTGGCTTGATTTCGGATTGGGCTTCTTGGGCCCAAAGTTTTTCTCAACATACCCCCTCAATTTCCTACCCCCCCCCCCTTATTGCTGTGTGTCTCCTCGTAGACTGGGCTCTGGGCCCAACGAACATCTTTGCTGACTGCTACCCTCCGCTTCAGCATCATACCCCTCCCTTTTTTTTCTGGCTGAGGCTAGTTAATGGGCTGGGCCCTTATTTTGTGTTTTATTTTTCTGCAGCTAGCATACCCCCTGTAACAGGTTGTACCCCCCCCCCCCCCCCCTTTGTATTTTTCATTTTTTTATTTATTTCTTTTGTTTAGGGATTTTAAAAAAGAGAAAGAAAAAGAATTTGAAAAGAAGAAAATATTCAAGAAAAGAATATTGAAAAAAATAGAAAAAAGAATATGAAAAATATTGAAGAAAAGAATATTGGAAAAAAATAGAAAAAAGAATATGAAAAATATTGAAGGAAAGAATATTGAAAAAAATAGAAAAAGATTATGAAGAGAAAATAGAAAAAGAAAGAAATGAAAAAAGAAGAAAATAGAAGCATGAAAAAGAGAAAAAATATTAGTTTGTAGATTTAATATTTTTTAGAGTATATTTTCTTCATGGAGTTTATTTCAGGGATAGAATTAGAAGTCCACTTGTTAGGGGACTATTTTCCATTTGATTTTCCATTATAGATGGATAGGATAGGATAGTATTTCCTAGGAGTTTATTTTTCAGTATTCAATCCTTGTAACCATTTTCAGAATATCAATAAAACGAGATTTGAGCTGTGGTCCCGAAGTAGCCGAACTACAGCTGCTCTGATTCCTCGTACCAGACGAGGATATGTAGGCATAGGATGCGATATCCTAGCGAGCACACTAACGACTAACTTTTTGTTCTCTCGCTGCTGTGCGATCGAGACTTTCCCGCTGACGACTGATGTTACCCTTTTCTCTTGCCCTTGTGCATTTGAGACCAGACCGTAGTTTATCCCATAGGTTCCCGTGCCTTTAAAACCAGTTGAATTTCTCACTGCTGTGTGAGAATACCCAGCCTAGCCGTAGTTAGCCTGAACTACGTAAGCTCTGATCTTCCATGCAGTGTGGAAGTACGTAGGCACAAGACGCGAGGTCTTGGCGAGCCAATTTTCCCGTAGTCCTGAACTACGTTGACTCTGACTTTCTCTCTTGAGAATACGTAGGCATAGAGTGCGACGCTCTATCGAGTTAATTCCCTTCCGTTTAGATTTAGCAGCCGTAGATAGATTGTTTTTGCATCCTTTAGACAAACCAAGCAAGCGTGGATCCCGTCGAGTACGACGGACGTGAGGGGTGCTAATACCTTCCCCTTGCGTAACCGACTCCCGAATCCAGGATTTGGTTGCGATGACCATTCCTTTCCCCGTTTTGTGGTAGGTTTACTTCGAGCGTTTCCTTTCCCTCCTTTGGGATAAATAATGCACGGTGGCGACTCTTCTGTTCAGCCGGCGCCGATTTACGCAATAGCGACACCATGCAGCCGCCGCACCGGTCACCGGGAACGGTCACCGGTGAACCATAACCGTCGTTGGAGTCCTCAACCACCACCGGAAACTGCCAAATCTCCAGAAAACTCATCCAAATCCATACGACTTTCACCAATGCCTCGCCGGTAAACTCAAGATCTCACCGGAATTCATCAACTTTCCAGAAACCGTCATCCAAAAATCTTCAAAGATTCATACATAAATCTTCGCCGATCTTCAAGAAATAACATGAATCACAGAGATCTTCGTTAATATCATCGGTCATCAACACCTTCAACGGAAGCTTCATCACCGAGTTCATCATCGAATCTCCAGATTCGCCAGAAACCTTCAACAATCGTCATCGACCATTCATCAGCAAGAAAGATTCATCAAGACTCATCAGATATCTCCAATTCATCAAGATCATCAGGTTTCAAGAATCTTCATTATTATCATCCGTTCCCACGATCTTCATACCTCCATCATCATTCCATTAACGTTCATGAGCTGCATCTGGATTTGTCAATAGAACTTCAAAGATCTTCATCCGATTTGCAGAAAACCTTCATAATAACTTCATCAAACAATTTCCAGATCTTCATCCAACTTTGCTCGTACCAACGATTCAAGAACTGCATGTAATCCATACCGTGATCTTCATAGAACTTCCGGAACTATCTTCATCAACGATCGGTCGCCCTCAAGAACATCAATGGAGGGATATTGGTTTTAGAGATCTGTGTCATTTCTTTGTTGTTTGTTCGGTTGTGAAGGTTGCAAAATGGAGATAAGACTGAGAGTTTGTGAGAGATTCGAGAAAGAGTTTGGGAGACGAGAGAGGCGCTAATTTTTTTGCGTGAATAGTGAATTGGGAGAAGAGAGGCGTTTAGGGTTTAGAGATTGTAAGAGGAAAATGATAGAGTGGACCTGGGAGTGTTGGCTTTGGGCCTCAAGCCCACTACGTTTTTGCACACTCCCCGTTTCTTTCATTCCCCCCCCCCCCTGGCTGGTGTGTTCTTTGTTGTTTTTGTTACACTTTCGTTGGGCTGAGCCCAACATGCGTTTTTTGGCATACAATCCCGTTTTTTCTTCCTCACCCCTCCCTCGTTTTTGTGTGTGTGTCGTTGGGCTGAGCCCAACCTCTCATTTTTTTGTTTGTTTTGTTGCTGCTAGCAGCATCTCTTGTAACTACTAATGCACCCCCCCTGCAGTTTTTTTTTATTTCCTTTATTTTTCTTGTATTGTTTTTTAATGCATTTAATGGAATTTTTAGATCATATTTTCATTTAGGAAATTAGTCTAATTTTCTTTTAAGAGAATTTATGACTTAGTTGATTTCTTGTTAAGGAGATTTATGGGTTTAATTCTTTTTAGGATATAGTTTTCTTAGGAGATTATTTTTTGCCGTATTTTAGGAGTAGGCTATTATTTCCATTTTGTGTTGGATTTCTCTCCTATTTTCGTTTCTATCTGATTTTATCTTCGATTTTATTTTTGGCTGGCCGTGTGACACGATTCAATTGGAGAATGATTTTCGATATCATTTCTCTATCTTGTCTTTGACACGGATATCAATACGCTACCTCTGAGAGTTCGACTTCTCGTATAAGTCGAACCATGACGGTCTAAGCGGTACATTGTTCCTGGTTCAAGCGTCATCATCAAGGATCCAGAGAGGAGAAGATTGGAATGGAGCTTGCACGCACGTCAGGAGCCCAAGAGCCGCTTCGTTCAACATCATCATCGTCTTATTCAAGTCTTCAGGCAACCGTCGAGTGTTGTGAGCTGCATCGTTAGATACGAAGGAAATGACAGCTGAGGAGTTTCTTCTTAGGTTCTTGCGTGTGTGTCCCGGGTTCCTTCCCGATTTAGGCGTAGGCCTGCTTCCTCTTTGTTCTCGCCCCCGTGCGATCGAAACCCCTTTTCTCTCGCGTTTAGGCGATCGAGACCCCTTCTCTTGCCCCCGTGCAATCGATACTCGTTTTCCCGTCGAACTACGTTTGCTCTGATCTCTCGTGCCAGACGAGAGTACGTAGGCATAGGATACGACATCCTAGTGAGCTCCCTACCTCCCTTTCCCCTTTTTCCTTTTTCCCGTTTCCCCGTTTAGTTGTAGTAGGATGAACTACAGCTGCTCTGATTTCTCATATCAGACGAGAATATGTAGGCATAGGATGCGATATCCTAGCGAGCACACTAACAACTATCCTCTATGTTCTCTCGCTGCCGTGCGATCGAGACTTTCCCGCTGACGACTGATGTTTCCCTTTCTCTTGCCCTTGTGCATTTGAGACCAGACCGTAGTGTTGCACCCTAAAATTTGCTCAACCTATTTCACATGGGTTTATGTTTCAATTACATTAGCATTTGCATATAGAGTCATGTACATAGTCTACTCATCTGCATAGCATAGCATAGCATAGCAAGTCAACCAACAGGGACCAATCATTATTCTCATCTCTATGAGCCTATCAAGAGGTTATTATTCAAATCAAATCTCCTTCAAGTCATCAGAAAGAATTGGAAAGCTAAGGAAGTTTGTGGATCAAGCAGTGCCTTTATCTCCCATCTGAGGGTATCTGAGGATCATCAAAGAAATTATGAGCTGTGGGCTGAGCATGGAGAGTATCTAGACATCATGGGAGACTTAGAAAGTCATTTGGAGAATGATACAAGTCATTGATGTGTTCACAAGAATTGCAGTTGAAGACAGTCAACTAGGGTTTCATCTGGGTCAACCCTGGGTCAACTCTAGGTCAATTGATTGATTGAAAGGAATTAAGGGCTATTGGAGAGATGTGGGGTTCATCATTGGACATATGGATAAGGATATGGTGATGTGCTAAGAAGAAATCAAGAGAAATCAAGGAGAAGAGGAGTTTCTAAATTAGGGTTTCTGTGTAAAATCCCCTAATTTAGGTCAAATTTCCAAGCAAGATAAGTCAAAATGCAAGCTTCAAATGGATCCTTGGCCAACATGGAACTTGTAGAGGATCTCAATACCTTTAATTTGAGTTGTGGAAGACATTAAGGAGATTTATAGAACTCAAGTTATGGTCCTTGCAAGTTACAGGTCATCTGAGGTATCTGAAATTTTATCTGTGAAAGTGACTTGTCTTCCAAGCAATTTTTACCCCTCAAGGAGATTTCAAATGAATTTCTGGTCAACATGAGAATTGTTCCTAATTGTCTTATCTTTCTAGAATGGTATGGTATGCCTTCATATGATTTGTTGAACTCTACGTATGGTCTTGGCAAGCAAAGGGTATTTTGGTCATCTGAGAATTACAGGTCATTTCAAGCCTATGCCCAAAACTCATACAAGGAAGCTTCAAATGGAAAACTTCACAACATCAAACTTGCTCCAAATGACATTTTGAGTCTAGAAAAGTTACCATGAAAGATTGGAAAGACTCATAGCACAAGGTTTCAAAATTGGTGGATTTAATGAATACAAAATGTCCTAAATTTGAGATTTTTCATAGTTTGGCCAAATGAGGTGAAATTATAGGTCATTTTGATTGGAAAAATCATTTTGAGAACATTGGAAAAAGTAGAATTTTGAGTTTGGTTCAAGAATTAGAAGTTATGCATGGTTACTTACAATGAAAGTTACATAATCCAAATCCAAGGGAAATTGTGCATGGGAAGGTTCTACAAACTTCTAGGGCTTTCTAAGTTCATGTATATATTGCATTGAGTGGCTTCATGCCATGGTTGGTGAATCACATTGCTCATAACACCAAGTTTCACACAACTTTTCCAACTTGCAAAAGCTTTTCAAACTACCTCAAATCTTCACCAATTTTCACAATTCTTGATTGGATCATCATCACCATCACTCATAGATCAGAATTCACACAAGGATTGGGTAGAATTGGAGAGGGATTGTGCTGTTCAAGTGAATCATCCAAGAAGCAAGAACTTTTCAATCACAAGATCCAAGAGGTTTGAGTCAGATTTTCTGCATACAGAATCAAGAATTGGTAGTGTGGATCAAGTTCCAATCATTGCAAGCATTGGATCAAGAGGATTCAACACCTGTTTTCACCATCACACCAGGTTGGTATCTTCCTTCAAATTGCATGATTCAGCCAGCATGTTAGTGATTTGTTTGCATAGAATGGTTAAGTTAAGTTAGATGATGAATTTCACCAAGTTTGAACAAGTTTTATGGATGTTGATCATGATGCACTAATTCTGTTGGAGCTTATAACATCAATGATAATGCAAGATAATCTTGGACTTATGGCTTAAAATGATCAGTGTGAGATGTAGATAATGTTAGGATAGAATTGAGCAAGCATTGGGAGATTTGATGTCAGGTGAAAATGGTGGATCAGAATTATTGCACCTATCGGGTTTGTTTCTTGAGTGAGTTTTAGGAAGAACTATGGGCATGGCTGTGTAGAGGGAAGGATTTAGAGCAACTTTGCTCTTGGAATCGTGTGGATTCATGGAGAGACGAGGGAGAAAGGAAAGCTGGAAGATGCATGCATGGTGAAGAGTTTCAGACATTAGGGTTTGCTGGAGGTTGAAGACAACATGAGAGCCACACGATTGCTTGATGACTTTGACTGGGGACTAAAACCAATGGCCATGATTAAAAGAAGCGACGGAGGGAAATTCAAATGGTGCAACGCACCGTTTCATTAAAACCAATCAGACTGGGCTCAAAGATTCATTGCTTTTCGCACCCCACGAACCAAGGCCCAGTGATATTATGCCTATAATTCTCGCTATTTGCACCGTTTAGTGCTTTTTCTTTTTTTCATTTTTTTCTGAGTATGCATATGGGCCCAGACGCGCTTGCTATGCGCGCCCCCCAGTCTGGGCCCAGTTTGTTGTTTTAACTAATTTTCACTACTTTCTGCACCCCATTTCAATTACTTCTCATTTTATTTTCTTTCAAAAATTTTCATTTTCTTTAAAAATTCATAAAAAATAGAAAAATGCTAGTTTTTAATTGGTTGTTTTTTCACATTGTTCATATTTTTGTCAAGAAAAATATCATACAAAAAAATTAATATTTCATTTTATTTTAATATTTTTGGCATATTTTTCTCTTAAATAGGTGTAAATATCATTTTGTTTGATACATGAATTTGTTAATTTTAGTTTGAATAGATGCTTTAGCATTTTTAATCCATTCTTTTTAGGTTGATTAGTTTAGACCCTTATCTTGTATATACAATTTAGTTCATTATTTTAGAAATTAATATTAGGTGATTTGTCTAGGTGTGAATAACATGAACAAAACTAGGTTTTAGGAGATAACATAGGTGAAGTAGTTCATTTCCCTTAGGAGTTAGAGATTGAATTTTTGGGGTATGGGACTATAGGGATTATGGGTAGTTATTAGATCCCTTAGAAAATATTAGGATTCCCCTACTGCTATTAGTATACTGTCTATATTTGTTTGACTGGTGTGGTGTGCCCTCTCTGGGGATTATGATTTGTCTGTATGGGTACTGGGTTTGCTTGGGGTTGGAGCTGAAGACTTGTGATGATGAAGGCCATTGGAGATCAGAGATTGAAGACCAACTTCCAGAGTTGATGAAGAGCATCCTTTGCTAGCAACTGTTGAGGAGTATAGGACTTAGGAGCTAGGCAGAGCTCTAGAGTAGTAAACTTGATTCTCAAACATGGAAGGTCTTGATTGCCTCCATCCTTCTCTGTGATGCAGAGTCTCCCTAAGACACTCACCCCCTTCCTTTGGAAGGCTTGGTGATAGTGTCTAAGAGATAGAACTCTTGAGAGAAATATTCTATGTGTTGTTAGCAGTCTGTTTGCCACCTTTGGTGGTCAACTAATTGCTTAACACCCAATTCACTCTTGTGATTGATTCCTCAGCTTGGAGATTAAGACTTGAAGAAAAGCCATTGCAGATGGAAGACTGATGATAAAGACCTTGCTTGAAGGCTGTGGAGATGAAGATTGATGCTTGCTGAAGCTTGTAGCTGATTGATGATGACTTGAAGTCAGATGTTGCAAGAGCTGCTGTGGCTGTTTATTTTTGTTGTTTTTGTTGTTTCCAATGTATTGTTTGGTTTCCCTGACTGTATTATTTGTTGCTTAACCTGTTGGGTTGAAAGTGAATTCTGTTCACTTTTGCCTATTGTTTTCTAGGTTCGAGGTTGAGTGGGACTCCCTTACCTCGCTTGTATTGTTGCATCCATGCATTTTACTGATTTACTGTATATATCTGCTATTATTTCTGTTTCTGTCTATTCCCTTAGGATCTCTGTTTCTCTCTGTGCAAGAGAGGAGCATGATAGACATTAGGTCTTAACCCATGCATGATAACATTAGGTTAGTTTGATTCCCTTCGCAACCATAGGTTAGAGTTCTGTCTCTTCTTTCTCAAAACAAACAGAAAAACACAATAAGATTTCAAACACAATAAAAGACACTTCTTCCGTAAAAGAATGTGAACTCATCAAAACGTCATTTTTGTCCTCATGGACTGTTAATCAGAAAAACCTTTTTCAGAAGGAATAAAACACAATCAAAACGGACTTGTGTCATACGTGGCCCGAACTACGTTTGCTCTGATCTTTCATGATGTATGAAAGTACGTAGGCATAGGATGCGACGTCCTAGCGAGCAACCTTCCCCTCCTTTCCCGTAGGTAGGCGAACTACGTTGACTCTGATTTCTCTTTCCAGACGGGAATACATAGGCATAAAGTGCTATACTTTGCCGAGTCATTTTCTTTTCTCTTTAACCCTTGACCTGTAGAGTAGATAGAATAACAATCCATACCCGAAAACAAGCGTGGATCCCGTCGAGTACGACGGACGTGAGGGGTGCTAATACCTTCCCCTTGCGTAACCGACTCCCGAATCCAGGTTTTGGTTGTGATGACCATACCTTTCCCGTCTTTGCGGTAGGTTTATTCTGAGCGTTTCCTTTCCCTCCCATGGGATAAATAACGCACGGTGGCGACTCTTCTGTCAGCCGGCGCCGATTTTCACAGTAGCGACAGTTGGCGACTCTGCTGGGGATCCAACGTCCCCTGGCTGCTAAGGACTGCGATAGTTCTTATGCATTTGGGATCCAACGTCCCTTAAGAGAGTCAATCATAGCGCTTGTTTTCCCGTCGGGGATTTTGTATGGATTTATATTTCTGACCTTTATTTTCAGCATTATATATATTGATTATTATTGCTGTATTGGGGTGTGACGGGTGATTCTATGATTGAGAGATAAGTCGGACCTGGGCTTGAGGGCACCTAGAATTAGAGTGGAAAGTAGTGGGCGCCCGCTTGCTTTGCTTGCCTTGGTGTCCCGCAAAATTCACACTCGGACGAGGTTCCTCTGGTTGGCCTCCTGCCCCTTCCTTTGGTTGGCGTGGGTTGCTGGTTAGTTGAATTGTCGACTCTGGGAACCGATCATTTGGAAGTTGGCTAAGTGAGGCCTCTTCAGGATTTGATGATGCCACTCCTTTTGGGAATCGTATCATCAACCCTGAAAGTCTGTGACGCCGACGACCGCATAGGATGCCATACCTTTGTCAGTTACTAGGACACCTACCTGTGAGAGGGTTTGGGGTTATGCAGGTAACTAGACCTTCAGATACCGGTTATTTCTTGATCTGAGATCCTCGGTATTTATGTCTATCAGAGACCAGTCAGAGTTATGGTTGAGGTCTGTCAGAGACCAGTTGGAGATATGATAGGAGGGCTGTCAGAGACCAGTCAGAGTTACGTTGTGGGGTCTATCAGAGACCAGTGTTGTAGCTTTGTGTAGGGTCTATCTGAGACCAGGGTTTGAGGAATTCTGGAGGGTCTGTCTGAGACTTGTTGATATGGTTCAGGCTTCTCAGCCGGGGCACTTGATCCCTGTTGACTGTGTGCATACGCATTCGCATTTTCATTCGTATGTTGGTAGCATATTGCATATCCATTTTGCATTGCAGGTACTGGTTCGAAATTGTATCTCATCTCCTGCATCTCACCAGGTGTTTACAGAATTGCAAGCCAACATCCTCATCGATACGCCACTCGCACAAACTGCCGAAGAATCATGGATCAAATGCAGAACGAGATGCAAGATATGCGTGAGAAGCTAGCGCTCTTCATGCAAACAATGGAGACTATTGCAAAAGGTCAGGAGAATTTGCAAGCTATGGTACAGCCTCTGTTGGCAAGGAATGTTGGGCATGGAAATGAGGATCACCAGTCTGTGCGAGTCGATACTATTCGTGGGGATGGTACTCCCACACCAGTGGCTCCGCCTGTAGTCAACATACCTGCTGTTAATATCAACAACGGTACTGCCGCTGGGAACGGTAACGTTAGAATTGGGAACGAGACTGCTGTCCATAACATTGGGCTTGGTGATGTCAACCTGGGTGATAATATGGGAGGCAACGGTTTCGGTAATATGGGATTCGGTTTCAATGACCAGGGATTCGATAATGCTGGGAAATATGGTTTCAATGCTCAAGGCTTGGGGAAAGACGGATATGGTATGACCAATCAGGGTTATGGAGGATTTGGAGATGGAAATGGCGCTGGGTTGATGACTTTTGGACCTGTTGGAATTGCTCCGGGATACGGTAACAGAGGGCGAGGCCCGATATTGAATCAGATCAGAGCTGACCATAACAACGGATACGGTGGGTATGGAGCTGGGAATGGTAATTGGCAAGAGGATCAGCAGGAGGACGCCTTCTCCGGTGGAGGTTTCGAAGGACCGATGGATGACTCCCAGAGGATCAGAATGCTAGAAGAGCAGATGAGGGGGGTCGTAAACCAAAGTGCTGTCAGACTGGATATGTCAACAATGGGTCTAGTGCCTGGCTTGAGGGTGCCAATCAAATTCAAAGCTCCCACATTGGATAAGTATAAAGGGGACACTTGTCCAAAAGTGCACGTGCGGTCATATTACAGAAGAATGTCTGCGTATTCAACTGATGAGAGGATGCTAATGCATTTCTTTCAAGATAGCTTGTCAGGTCCTTCCCTCGAGTGGTATATGGGACTGGAGCCAACGCATATAAAGACTTGGAAGCAGCTGGCAGAGGCATTTGTAGCTCACTATAAGTATAATAGCGACTTGGCACCCAACCGGGTCCAATTGCAAGGGCTGTCTCAGAAGAAGGGTGAGAGCTTTAAAGAGTATGCGCAAAGATGGCGCGACATGGCTGCCAGGGTCCGTCCTCCTTTAGAAGACAAGGAAATGAATGACATGTTCATCGGAACATTCACCGGCGTGTTTTATGACAAGTTGTTTCACACATCTTTGGCCAGTTTCTCAGACTTAATTCTGATGGGTGAGAAGATTGAAAATAACATTAAGGTAGGAAGGTTCCAAGCAGGTGAGCCTACTTCAGCAGTAAGTGCGAAGAAAGCCTTCGGTGGCAGGAAAGGAGAAGGGGAAACGAGCTCCGTGTCTAGCTCCCGTGGAAGAAGGAGGAATCAACGCTGGGGCAACCAGCAGCAACAGGTCGCTAATGTCACTGTTCCCGCGGCTCCACAGCAGCAGCAGAATCAACAAGGATATAGAAAGTATCTGGTCCAGCCAGCAAACAGACATTTTGACACGCCAAACTCTTCCTACGCTGATCTACTCCAAACCTTGTTGGGATTACAGCTGGTTCAGAAGAGAACCTTGGTGCCCTTGACAGGGGCGCCACCACCTGGATATGACGAGAACGCGCGATGTGAGTTTCATTCAGGGGCACCTGGTCACTCGATTGAACAGTGCAAAGATTTTAAGCACAAGGTGCAAGACTTGATTGACAACAAAGCAATCAACTTCTCTGAGTGATGTCCCCAATGTGGCTCAAAACCGCGGACAAGCCGGAGTCTAACTGACGAAAAAGGGTTCCTTAGATTGGTCGGGCCATTGAGAGACAGGTCGAGACAGTAGCAGGCTACCTCTCACAATTGTTCTGAGGATGGTTGACTCAACAATAAATCAAAGTGCAAGAAGCCCAGTTCTGAGACACTGGCATTTTTCATGTTATCTTGTTCATGCCTTTGCATTTGTAGTTTCCTTCCTGTTGAATTGCAAATTTCGCTCGTAAAACTCGTTGTTTTTTCGATTGATATTGATAAACGAAATAAATATGCATGTTTTGAATTAATCCAGTCGTGTTCACTCTTTGCTTTTTTAATGCTTAATGCTTGTTTTAGCAGGAATCCGGGGAGGATGACGAAAACAGATGACGAATAATCTTCCGATTGTATGCTTTTGGATAAAAACTTGTTGATGAGATACAGGCATTGTTTCAATACATAAACACCGGAGATATAAGGAAGATAATCCCTTGATAACCCCTTTTGAGCCAGTAGTAGGAGTTCCTTTTTTGAAAATGAAAAACCCTAAATCTCAACCTGGGGCAGGGTAGGTGTTGGCTAATTTGACCGAGCGTCCAAATCGCAAAGGGGTGTCCATTCGAGGATCAATCACACCTTCATAGGTCGTGCCTAAAAAGCCGTAGTGGTTAAGAAACAGGAGTGACCCAGTCACATTATTCCCCGAAGAGTCAGACAAACCAGTGTCACACGACTTGTTCAAAAAAAAATGAAAAGCGAAAAGAATCAAAAGCCCGCTAAGTCAAAACTTGAAAACAAATTACTTAGGCAAAAATAGGGGCATCCCGCTGGACTGGAAAATCAAAAGAAACTCAAAAGAGTAAGTCCAGGCAAAAGTTAGGGAAAGAAAATAAAAAATGAAAAGGATTACAAACAAAATATGAGTCGTGTGACCCCGAGTGTCAAAGACGAAAAGTGAGTGGCTATCACTCCAAAAGCGCATAGTTTCTCGAACTCTCACTCCTATATTTCAACCTCCCAGAGGTGAACGCTGAAGTCAGATTAGTTGAACATAGGATTGGAGAACATCATGGAGAATGGGTGGGTTAAAATAAGCTTTGAGCCTTTACCTTTCCTTGTTAACCGTGAACCTGACCACGTTACAACCCGAAAAAGTCCTAATCGAAACAGGTTTTGGTCAAGAGCATACGTCGGTAAAGATCGCATCGGAACTGACTCCTAAAAGGGTTCCTCTTACCAGCTTTCATATTGACATTTTGATAATTGATTCATTACATGTCGCAAAAAAATTTTCCAGTGAACAGACTTGGATTTTGAAACTGTCATGTGCATTGCGTTTAATATATCTTTTATGCAGAACAACTTGTGTTACTTGCGAGTAAGCGCATGCCGACAGGAAAGATTCCTACAGTGGAAGGTCTGATCAAGATAAAATGCAGAATGCCCAAATGTTTCGTAAACTGGGGCAAGCTATATTGATTAATTCTGGTAGGGTCAGTCATCCTAGAATCAGTTAATCTGGGGCAATTAGGTCGAGATTTGGCAAATCTCTCGCGGCTAGGGGAATTACTCCACGAATCAGTCGATTAGGGGCAAAAGATTATCACAAGACCGAGGCAGAACACCCTAAAAAAACAAAAGATGTTGTTGGGACATTCTTTTGGGGTTTGACGTACAGAAACAGTTCATATCTAACCGTCAGGGTACAGAGATCGAAGAGTCCTAACCAGAAACTCGTAACGGAAAGACTTGATCGTTATGTGAAGTGAATCTCCATGCAGGTCGCGCTTCAACGATGACAATGTTCCTCACTGAAGAAGGATCAAATTCCCCAGCTAGTCGCAGCTTAGCCGAAGGACATCCTCCAGTAGAGTCGTCTACTCTTCCCAGCAGAGATTCCCTTCCACAGTAGGGTCATTTACTTTCCCCCAGCGGAGTCAGTTGATTGTCCCCAAGAGATTCGTTTCCCCCCAGCGGAGTTCTCTCTTCCCAGCAAGTGTGGTTCTTTCCTCCCATTGGAAATCAAAGGTTAAAGCTCTCCCCAGCAGAGTTGTTTGTATGTCCGGGCATTTATTTTGCCGGAATACTTTGAGATACCCGTCCATTTCCCAGCATGGTGGTGTTTGTCCTCGATGGCAGAATTGATGAAGCAAGCTCGTCAGAGCTTTTCCCAGCAGCTCGAGCCTGCATTTGCATCGGCATATAGTGCCATATTTGCATCTACCAAAAAACGCGTAGCATTTCCATACTGTATGGAGCATTACGCCATTGCCAAACATATGCATTTTGAAGAATCGATCAGGTTGGTTGACCTTTTGCTCTCAGGGGTGGTTCTCAATAAGAGTATGGAGTTCTAAAGCTCAGATGTTACTAGACAATCGAGGTCTCTCCAGGAGACGTGTGATGTAGTTCAGTTTATTATATCCCCCACAGAGTTGCCAATTGAGGCATTGTTGTACCCGGTCAGCGGGATGTTTTCTTCAAGTTTGTTATGCATTGGCACGTGGCTTTCATAAAATCAAATTTCAGAAGTGGTCACTTGGTATCAATACAGGTGTTGGGCGGTTATTTTCCAGAGTATCCCTAGTAGACTATGCTACGATACGGTTGTTCGTTGAGTTTTCCGGCTCTGATGTTTTTTGTTGAGTTTTCCGACTCCAATTATTAATGATGTTTGTTCGTTGAGTGTTCCGACTCCGATTACTGATGATGGTTGATTCGTTGAGTTTGCTGGCTCCGATAGATGTGACGTTGAGCGTGCTGGCTCCGGTTGTTTTGTTGAGTTGGCTGGCTCCGATAGAGGCGACGTTGAGCGTGTTGGCTCCGGTTGTTCGTTGAGTTCCCCGACTCCGATGATGGTTGTTCGTTGAGTTTTCCGGCTCCGATGTTTGTTCGTTGAGTGTTCTGACTCCGATGATTGACGGTTGTTCGTTGAGTTTGCTGGCTCCGATAGAGGCGACGTTGAGCGTGTTGGCTCCGGTTGTTCGTTGAGTTCCCCGACTCCGATGATGGTTGTTCGTTGAGTTTTCCGGCTCCGATGTTTGTTCGTTGAGTGTTCTGACTCTGATGATTAACGGTTGTTCGTTGAGTTTGTTGGCTCCGATAGAGGCGACGTTGAGCGTGCTGGCTCCGGTTGTTTCGTTGAGTTTGCTGGCTCCGATAGATGCGACGTTGAGCGTGCTGGCTCCGGTTGTTCGTTGAGTGTTCTGGCTCCGATGTTCGTTGAGTGTTCCGACTCCGATAATTGATGATGTTTGTTCGTTGAGTTCTCCGACTCCGATGATGGTTGTTCGTTGAGTTTGTTGGCTCCGATAGATGTGACGTTGAGCGTGCTGGCTCCGGTTGTTTCGTTGAGTTGGCTGGCTCCGATAGAGGCGACGTTGAGCGTGTTGGCTCCGGTTGTTCGTTGAGTTCCCCGACTCCGATGATGGTTGTTCGTTGAGTTTTCCGGCTCCGATGTTTGTTCGTTGAGTGTTCTGACTCCAATGATTGACGGTTGTTCGTTGAGTTTGCTGGCTCCGATAGAGGCGACGTTGAGCGTGTTGGCTCCGGTTGTTCGTTGAGTTCCCCGACTCCGATGATGGTTGTTCGTTGAGTTTTCCGGCTCCGATGTTTGTTCGTTGAGTGTTCTGACTCCGATGATTAATGGTTGTTCGTTGAGTTTGCTGGCTCCGATAGAGGCGACGTTGAGCGTGCTGGCTCCGGTTGTTTCGTTGAGTTTGCTGGCTCCGATAGATGTGACGTTGAGCGTGCTGGCTCCGGTTGTTCGTTGAGTGTTCTGACTCCGATTATTAATGATGTTTGTTCGTTGAGTGTTCCGACTCCGATAATTGACGATGTTTGTTCGTTGAGTGTTCTGACTCCGATGATTGACGGGTGTTCGTTGAGTTTGCTGGCTCCGATAGATGTGACGTTGAGCGTGCTGGCTCCGGGTGTTCGTTGAGTTTTCCGGCTCCGATGTTTGATGATGTTTGTTCGTTGAGTTCCCCGACTCCGATAATGGTTGTTCGTTGAGCTTGTGGCTCCGATTGTTGTGTACGTTAAGTATCCGGGCTCCTATAGTTTATCAAGCATTTTGGTCCCTGTTATTACGTTGAGCATCCCGACTCCGATAGATATTCATTTTTTGGTGTGATCCTGTTATTGCGTTGAGGGCTCAGACTCCGGCAAATTGCGTAGAAAGATTCAAATTTTGTGCTCGTTGAACACTCGGGTTCCGACATTTCCAAGTCACCCCAACAGAGGTGGTCGGTCAAGGTCTGTGGTTTTATCAGATGATTGGGTGGTTGTTGCGGTAATAACCAAGATTCGGTTCTTTGGAGTGTTTTTTCCCAAGCAGTGGTGTTGTTTACTTTTGTACAGTTTATTTTTGCAGTTGGCAAATTTCCGGGCTTTATTAGTATTCAATCGTCTCGTACCTCGATTGTCTGAAGGCTGCGCTCTTCACCCATTCGGGTCCAAGTCGCTTGAATAGGGGCAGCTGTTGCACCCTAAAATTTGCTCAACCTATTTCACATGGGTTTATGTTTCAATTACATTAGCATTTGCATATAGAGTCATGTACATAGTCTACTCATCTGCATAGCATAGCATAGCAAGTCAACCAACAGGGACCAATCATTATTCTCATCTCTATGAGCCTATCAAGAGGTTATTATTCAAATCCAATCTCCTTCAAGTCATCAGAAAGAATTGGAAAGCTAAGGAAGTTTGTGGATCAAGCAGTGCCTTTATCTCCCATCTGAGGGTATCTGAGGATCATCAAAGAAATTGTGAGTTGTGGGCTGAGCATGGAGAGTATCTAGACATCATGGGAGACTTATAAAGTCATTTGGAGAATGAGACAAGTCATTGATGTGTTCACAAGAATTGCAGTTGAAGACAGTCAACTAGGGTTTCATCTAGGTCAACCCTGGGTCAACTCTAGGTCAATTGATTGATTGAAAGGCATTAAGGGCTATTTGAGAGATGTGGGGTTCATCATTTGACATATGGATAAGGATATGGTGATGTGCTAAGAAGAAATCAATAGAAATCAAGGAGAAGAGGAGTTTCTAAATTAGGGTTTCTGTGTAAAATCCCCTAATTTAGGTCAAATTTCCAAGCAAGATAAGTCAAAATGTAAGCTTCAAATGGATCCTTGGACAACATGGAACTTGTAGAGGATCTCAAGACCTTTAATTTGAGTGGTGGAAGACATTAAGGAGATTTATAGAACTCAAGTTATGGTCCTTGCAAGTTACAGGTCATCTGAGGTATCTGAAATTTTATCTGTGAAAGTGACTTGTCTTCCAAGCAATTTTTACCCCTCAATGAGATTTCAAATGAATTTCTGGTCAACATAAGAATTGTTCCTCATTGTCTTATCTTTCTATAATGGTATGGTATGCCTTCATATGATTTGTGGAACTCTACTTATGGTCTTGGCAAGCAAAGGGTATTTTGGTCATCTGAGAATTACAGGTCATTTCAAGCCTATGCCCAAAACTCATACAAGGAAGCTTCGAATGGAAAACTTCACAACATCAAACTTGCTCCAAATGACATTTTGAGTCTAGAAAAGTGACCATTAAAGATTGGAAAGACTCATAGCACAAGGTTTCAAAATTGGTGGATTTAATGAATAAAAAATGACTTAAATTTGAGATTTTTCATAGTTTGGCCAAATGAGGTGAAATTATAGGTCATTTTGATTGGAAAAATCATTTTGAGAACATTGGAAAAAGTAGAATTTTGAGTTTGGTTCAAGAATTAGAAGTTATGCATGGTTACTTACAATGAAAGTTACATAATCCAAATCCAAGGGAAATTGTGCATGGGAAGGTTCTACAAACTTCTAGGGCTTTCTAAGTTCATGTATATATTGCATTGAGTGGCTTCATGCCATGGTTGGTGAATCACATTGCTCATAACACCAAGTTTCACACAATTTTTCCAACTTGCAAAAGCTTTTCAAACTACCTCAAATCTTCACCAATTTTCACAATTCTTGATTGGATCATCATCACCATCACTCATAGATCAGAATTCACACAAGGATTGGGTAGAATTGGAGAGGGATTGTGTTGTTCAAGTGAATCATCCAAGAAGCAAGAACTTTTCAATCACAAGATCCAAGAGGTTTGAGTCAGATTTTCTGCATACAGAATCAAGAATTGGTAGTGTGGATCAAGTTCCAATCATTGCAAGCATTGGATCAAGAGGATTTAGCACCTGTTTTCACCATCACACCAGGTTGGTATCTTCCTTCAAATTGCATGATTCAGCCAGCATGTTAGTGATTTGTTAGCATAGAATGGTTAAGTTAAGTTAGATGATGAATTTCACCAAGTTTGAACAAGTTTTATGGATGTTGATCATGATGCACTAATTCTGTTGGAGCTTATAACATCAATGATAATGCAAGATAATCTTGGACTTATGGCTTAAAATGATCAGTGTGAGATGTAGATAATGTTAGGATAGAATTGAGCAAGCATTGGGAGATTTGATGTCAGGTGAAAATGGTGGATCAGAATTATTGCACCTATCGGGTTTGTTTCTTGAGTGAGTTTTAGGAAGAACTATGGGCATGGCTGTGTAGAGAGAAGGATTTAGAGCAACTTTGCTCTTGGAATCGTGTGGATTCATGGAGATACGAGGGAGAAAGGAAAGCTGGAAGATGCATGCATGGTTAAGAGTTTCAGACATTAGGGTTTGCTGGAGGTTGAAGACAACATGAGAGCCACACGATTGCTTGCTGACTTTGACTGGGGACTAAAACCAATGGACACGATTAAAAGAAGCGAAGGAGGGAAATTCAAATGGTGCAACGCACCGTTTCATTAAAACCAATCAGACTGGGCTCAAAGATTCATTGCTTTTCGCACCCCACGAACCAAGGCCCAATGATATTATGCCTATAATTCTCGCTATTTGCACCGTTTAGTGCTTTTTCTTTTTTTCATTTTTTTCTGAGTATGCATATGGGCCTAGACGCGCTTGCTATGCGCGCCCCCCAGTCTGGGCCCAGTTTGTTGTTTTAACTAATTTTCACTACTTTCTGCACCCCATTTCAATTACTTCTCATTTTATTTTCTTTCAAAAATTTTCATTTTCTTTAAAAATTCATAAAAAATAGAAAAATGCTAGTTTTTAATTGGTTGTTTTTTCACATTGTTCATATTTTTGTCAAGAAAAATATCATACAAAAAAATTAATATTTCATTTTATTTTAATATTTTTGGCATATTTTTCTCTTAAATAGGTGTAAATATCATTTTGTTTGATACATGAATTTGTTAATTTTAGTTTGAATAGATGCTTTAGCATTTTTAATCCATTCTTTTTAGGTTGATTAGTTTAGACCCTTATCTTGTATATACAATTTAGTTCATGATTTTAGAAATTAATATTAGGTGATTTGTCCAGGTGTGAATAACATGAACAAAACTAGGTTTTAGGAGATAACATAGGTGAAGTAGTTCATTTCCCTTAGGAGTTAGAGATTGAATTTTTGGGGTATGGGACTATAGGGATTATGGGTAGTTATTAGATCCCTTAGAAAATATTAGGATTCCCCTACTGCTATTAGTATACTGTCTATATTTGTTTGACTGGTGTGGTGTGCCCTCTCTGGGGATTATGATTTGTCTGTATGGGTACTGGGTTTGCTTGGGGTTGGAGCTGAAGACTTGTGATGATGAAGGCCATTGGAGATCAGAGATTGAAGACCAACTTCCAGAGTTGATGAAGAGCATCCTTTGCTAGCAGCTGTTGAGGAGTATAGGACTTAGGAGCTAGGCAGAGCTCTAGAGTAGTAAACTTGATTCTCAAACATGGAAGGTCTTGATTGCCTCCATCCTTCTCTGTGATGCAGAGTCTCCCTAAGACACTCACCCCCTTCCTTTGGAAGGCTTGGTGATAGTGTCTAAGAGATAGAACTCTTGAGAGAAATATTCTATGTGTTGTTAGCAGTCTGTTTGCCACCTTTGGTGGTCAACTAATTGCTTAACACCCAATTCACTCTTGTGATTGATTCCTCAGCTTGGAGATTAAGACTTGAAGAAAAGCCATTGCAGATGGAAGACTGATGATAAAGACCTTGCTTGAAGGCTGTGGAGATGAAGATTGATGCTTGCTGAAGCTTGTAGCTGATTGATGATGACTTGAAGTCAGATGTTGCAAGAGCTGCTGTGGCTGTTTATTTTTGTTGTTTTTGTTGTTTCCGATGTATTGTTTGGTTTCCCTGACTGTATTATTTGCTGTTTAACCTGTTGGGTTGAAAGTGAATTCTGTTCACTTTTGCCTATTGTTTTCTAGGTTCGAGGTTGAGTGGGACTCCCTTACCTCGCTTGTATTGTTGCATCCATGCATTTTACTGCTTTACTGTATATATCTGCTATTGTTTTTGTTTCTGTCTATTCCCTTAGGATCTCTGTTTCTCTCTATGCAAGAGAGGAGCATGATAGACATTAGGTCTTAACCCATGCATGATAACATTAGGTTAGTTTGATTCCCTTCGCAACCATAGGTTAGAGTTCTGTCTCTTCTTTCTCAAAACAAACAGAAAAACACAATAAGATTTCAAACACAATAAAAGACACTTCTTCCGTAAAAGAATGTGAACTCATCAAAACGTCATTTTTGTCCTCATGGACTGTTAATCAGAAAAACCTTTTACAGAAGGAATAAAACACAATCAAAACGGACTTGTGTCATACGTGGCCCGAACTACGTTTGCTCTGATCTTTCATGCTGTATGAAAGTACGTAGGCATAGGATGCGACGTCCTAGCGAGCAACCTTCCCTCTTTTCCCGTAGGTAGGCGAACTACGTTGACTCTGATTTCTCGTTCCATACGGGAATACGTAGGCATAAAGTGCGATACTTTGTCGAGTCATTTTCTTTTCTCTTTAACCCTTGACCTGTAGAGTAGATAGAATAACAATCCATACCCGAAAACAAGCGTGGATCCCGTCGAGTACGACGGACGTGAGGGGTGCTAATACCTTCCCCTTGCGTAACCGACTCCCGAATCCAGGTTTTGGTTGCGATGACCATACCTTTCCCGTCTTTGCGGTAGGTTTATTCTGAGCATTTCCTTTCCCTCCCGTGGGATAAATAACGCACGGTGGCGACTCTTCTGTCAGCCGGCGCCAATTTTCGCAGTAGCGACACGTAGTTCTAGTTCTGTAGGTTCCCGTACCTTTCAAGCCAACTTAATCTCTCACTCCTATGTGATCAAGAATACCCTGTCTAGCCGTAGTTAGCCTGAACTACGTAAGCTCTGATTTTTCACGCTGTGTGGAAGTACGTAGGCACAAGACGCGAAGTCTTGGCGAGCCAATTGCCTGTAGTTTCCCGAACTACGATGACTTTGACTTTCTCTCTTGAGAATACGTAGGCATAGAGTGCGACACTCGATCGAGTCAGTTTCTTTCCCTTTAGCCTTAGCAGCCGTAGATAGATTGTTTTTGCATCCTTTAGACAAACCAACAAGCATGGATCCCGTCGAGTACGACGGACGTGAGGGGTGCTAATACCTTCCCCTTGCGTAACCGACTCCCGAATCCAGGATTTGGTTGCAATGACCATTCCTTTCCCGTCTTTGCGGTAGGTTTACTTCGATTGTTTCCTTTCCCTCCTTTGGGATAAATAACGCACGGTGGCGACTCTTCTGTTTAGCCGGCGCCGATTTTCGCAGTAGCGACAGCGTCCACTAATTTCCACAACTAATGTTAAGTACACTCAAGCCTGGGTCTGGTTTCTCACTCATCAGAATGCCCATCCCACAACAGCACAAATAATCATATGATACTGAAAATAAAATGCGGGAAATAAAATGCGATAAATAAAACCCAACAGGTAAGCATACAAGCGCTAGGATTGACTCTCGCAGGGACGTTGGATCCCCATATTGACTCGCATAAGGGACATTGGATCCCCAGGAAACTATCAAGTCCCCAGCAGAGTCGCCAGCTGTCGCTACCGTGAAAATAAGGTGCCGGCAAAATAGAAGAGTCGCCACCTTTTGTTATTTATCCCTCAGAATGGGAAAGGAAACGATCGGAAAAACCTGACGCAAAGGTATAAGACAAGGTCATCGCAACCATTGTCTGGATTCGGGAGTCGGTTAAGCAAGGGGAAGGTATTAGCACCCCTCACGTCCATCGTACTCGATGGGATCCACGCTTGTTGTGTTTATCTGACGGGTTTGTTTACTATCTACCTATCAAGGCTGGTCTGAAAAGAAAAGAAAATGACTCGGCAAAGCGTCGCGCTTTATGCCTACGTATTCTCATCAGAGAATGAGAAATCAGAGTCAACGTAGTTCGGCTAACTACGGGTTACGGGGAAGGTGGCTCGCCAATACGTCATTATTGTGCCTATGTACTCTCAATAGGCATGAGAGATCAGAGCTTATGTAGTTCGGGATAATACGGATTACGGGAATTCAGATTCATCTGTTTTTTCGAGTAGGGTTAACAAACAGTTCCAGCAGTTTGGCGTACGCAGCTCGACCCTCAGAGACTTAGGCGTTACCGTTTACGGTAGAACTGGGAGTTAACGATACTCTTTTCTTTAGAAAACTTCCTTTGAATTATGGACCCACAGGGCAAAAAGGTTTGAAGTTTGTTTTCTGTCTTTTACGGAAGAACTGTTTTTTATGGATGTTTGCAACCAATATCGTGCTAGAGACTAGGACCTGAGAGTGAATGCGTCGCATGTCACCCAAAGGGTGCCATACTAAACATCCAAGCTGTCGAAAAGAAACTCTCCGACAACCCTTTCTCAAGTAGCTTAAGGCTCGTAACGTATGACGTCAGTTAACCTTTATTACTGTATCTTAATTTGTTTTGAGATGAGAAGAGAGAACAGGCTCCACTAAGGGGAGACTATCAAGTCCTAATGTTGTCATGCCAAGGATTCATCCTATGGTTGAGGTTTGAAACAGGGAACCCCTAGAAGTTATCATGCATAGGTTTCAACCTAAAGTTCTAATCATCACTTCCTTATCAAAGGAAGTGAGATTCCTAGGGGATCATGTCAATGATATACAGAAACAGATAAAGCATCAGCTTAAACAGTAAACAATAAACAGCTGTAAATAAAATGCATGTATGCGACAACCAAGCAGAAGGAGCCAAGCTCAACTTCTAAGCAAACAAGGCGCAAAGGCCACAAACCACATAGGCAAGGGAGCTAAGCTCTACCAAATACCAGCAAGCAAAGCCACACAGTAAAATACAAGCAGAGGGAGAAACTCAACCTCTAATGCAATACAAGCAAGGGGAGAAGCTCAACCCTTAGGATGCTCTTAGGCTTATTCAACTACATGACCTAATCTAAATGCATCACGCCAATCAAGTCACATCAATATAGTTGCACAAGAAGAAAACAGACAAACAGGGAAAACAAGCCAGCAAACTCCACAGCAGAACAACCTTCTGATAGCAATCCAATTCAAAGTTTGTAACGGTTCTTCAAGTCCATAATCTTCAAGAGAGGAAAAGGGGTACTCCATCTTCAAGCTTTAACAATGCACTCCACCAAGAATGAAGAGAATCAACAAGATTATTATTTGATAATGGGAAGCAGACAGGAAACCAAAGGAATCCCATCTGACACTCAACCAGTCATCAGAAAAATGCATCCTCAAAAGTTCTACTCATTGTAAATGTCACACATCCCTCCAAAGGAGAGATGAGACTTTAACATGAGGACTTTGAATCATAGGATGGGATTGGAAGGTGAATGAAACCAACCATTATTTAAAGAAACAACTATTTCTAAAGCTCTCTCCTAAAACCCTAATCTCATAAGCTACAAAAAGCTAACAAAAAGGAAAGAAAAGGTCCAATCCAAGCTCCACCAGCCACTCCACAAAAGCTTCATGATATCCTCCAATAAGAACCAGAAGCCCACTATGCAAGAAAAGCCCACTTTGAGTCCATTCCACACAATCACCAAAGTTGAAACACCAAATGAACAATCAACTTGAATATTCTATCTAAAATATCAAAACACATTCTAAAAATATAATTATTTTTCTATGGGAATATGCATTTGTTAATGACCTACAGTTCAAAAATCAGGACCTAATTCAATCTCTAAGTCCTCTAATAAAATCCTAAATTGAAAGGTATCACTAAAGAGATCCACTAAAGATCACTCCTAAACAACTACACTAAAATCATATTTACAAAGGTTTAAAAATCATGATAAAAATCACAAGGCAACATCAATATGTACATAAATAGCACACAAAAATCCAAGATCAAATTCAGAATCATGAGTGAGAAAGAAAATGGACAAAATCATCACATCATTATTTCATCATTAAACACATATTAAACTAGAAAATATGCAATAAAATGAAAATGCATGAAAAATGAAAAATAAAAGCATGAAAAAATTCTAAACATCTTAATTTGTATGCACAAATTTTCTAAGAATTTAATATCAGCTTTTGCTATTTTTTTGTGAATTAATTTCAATAAGCATGGAAACAAAAATTAAGAAGAAAAGAAATTAAGAGAAATGAATGGGAGGGGTGTCATCAGCAGTGAAAACTAGTTTAATTCGCTTGGGCCCAGGAAATGGGGGGTGCTGGAAGCAATAAGGGCGCTAGGCCCATCTGAGTTTCAACTCAGTTCACAGGAATATGCCAGGGGAGGGTGCACTAAGCAGTCATTCTATGTTGTAAAATCACATTGGGCCTAATAGGGGGTGGTGATAGCACAGGATCATGAAGCCCAACGCACAAGCTAATTCATTCAGTTCACAAATTAACAGAAAAAACGTATGCGTAAGGGATCGAACCTACGCTCGCTCGTTATGTATAGCGAAGCACACAAAGCTGGGGAATTCACTAAACCAAAACGGTGCGCTTTGGGTAGGGGGTATGTGGCACATTGTGAGCGCTTGGATTGAGGGACTAAGTCTCGTCATCTTCGCGAACGGACGGAGGAGATTATGTCTCCTACCTTTTGAATTCCTCTGCAAACACTCAAAGCGCGCGCAGCCATGGCCATCGCCGGTGGCTTCTCCGGCCGGCCTTGCTCAACCCTAACTCTCTACACACTCAACCAAACGCTATGATCTTTGAATGAAAATCGTGCAAAATTTCACAAGGAATTCAACTACACTACTCAATCATGCTAAAAACGCAAGGATCAAAAAATATCACTCTTAACCGAAAATGGAATCATCCCTAAATTGTCGCTAATGTTCAAATTAATCATCCAGAATCCATCTATATCCTAAGGGGAACCTAACCACATGCTTCTAATCCAACAAAAACGCATAAACAAAGAGAAATTTCAAGAATTAGAAACCTGATTTTGAACTTCGATTGTAGTGGTTTCAGGCCTCAATTCTCTTCCAACTCGTGCAGAAATCTTCAGTGGTTAATGGTGAATGATTCTTGATGATCAATTCCTGCTGAAAACCTCTGATTCTCAAAACAAAATATCACTTTCAAGCTCTTTTCTTCACTTTGCTCCAATGGCTTCTCCACGAATTTTGGCAGTAGAAGCTTCCTAAACTGATCCAAATCTTATTTATATTCTGTTTCAACAAGTTGGAGGCCCAAACCAAGCCCAATTGTGGATTTTGGATTTTCACTCTCTTCCAAAAATTCAATGTTGGTATGCACATTCTAGCCTTGTTCATTATTCAAACTCAGTCCAAATGATTCACTTAACACTTGTGGAATGTAAAGAAATGGTTCTCCTCCCTTGATTTCAATCCATGGAGTGTGTTTGATATGTTTCTTACTTATGAAGCAATCTTCCAAATGGCTATGTTATTAACTTCAAATAAAAAATGTGATAATGCCAATCTCTTTAGAATATCAATTCCATTCAAAATGACCACAAATTTGACTTGAAAACATGCTATTTCCAATTATTTTGAATTTTCACCTTTTAATTCATTAAAATGGCCTTTATGTGAATTTTCTTCAACCAATGCTTGATATAATCCATATCAATGGACTCTTGATACTTGGCTAAGCTACAAAACATCATTTTGAGCAACTTTAATGTTGGAAAAAAATACATTTGAGGCTTGCAAGATGATGAAATTGACCTATGATTCAAAATGACCTGTAATGCCCAAATACCCAAAATACCCCTGACTTGTCAAAGCCATAACTTGAGTTCTACAAATCCAATCATGGACTTCTAGTACTCTATGGAAAGCTAAGAGGATAAGGAACAACATTCATGTTGACCAAAAGTTCATAGGAACCATCCTTCTAGGGAAAAAGTGTCATGCAAGTTGGGTAACTTTCAAGCTCCAAATTCACATGCCTCAGATGACTTGTAACTTGTCTGGCTCATAACTTGAGTTCTATAAACCCTATCAAGGACTTCTAGTACTAAAGTTAAAGCTAAGGTCATGCCCTACAACAATCATGTTATGGTAAAGATGAGATGAAGATCATATCTTAAGTTAGATGGCCTGGCAGTCAGGGGTCAAGCTAGGGGATTTTACACTGTCAAGTCTTAGAAACCCTAGCCTGAAACTTCTCAAACTCTTCAATCCTGATGAGTTAACCTAGGAATCACCCTTAAAACATATTAATGTATCCATCCATGGTCACATGGCTCTTGAATTAGGTCTCAACCTTCTTCAAACCCTCAGTTGACTTAGGGTTGACCCAGTCAAACCCTAATTGCACCACTCATGGCTGAGGCTTCTTAATCTTGCATAGGGACTTGTCTGAGGTCCCAAATGAACTTTAAAACTTCTAGAGGGATCTCTCAAGGCCTCAAGTCCATCTCTATGGCTTCAGAATCATCTGATGGCTCTCCACAACTCTCAAGTTAGGAGACCTACACACTTGGCTTCAATCACTCTCTCTGAGGATCTTTTAACTTCTCTAGCAAGGATATCAACCCTTGAACACTTGAATAACCTTCTTAGCCAGCTTCAAAGTCTTGTATAGCTCTTGATTGGTAATCATACCTCTTGATCTCCTGCATACATGTCAATGAAATGCAAATGATAATGCTAATGTGAATGAAATGAAACATAAGCTAGGTAAAGAAAACTTGGGCAAATTTTAGGGTGCAACAACGCGCCCCTTTTATACTATGTTTATAATTATACTCTGATGAAATTTTTAATATGTGGCTAATTTATTATGTGATTAATTGGGGGTATAGAAAGGGGGTGTTACACCTTCCCTAAAACACTGACGTCTACTTCTAAGCTTGAGTTGTCGTCTATCATGATGAACATACTCCTAGTCAAGTCCTAAATATACATCTAGGCCTATTATTGGTCCTTAGTGTCTTCTATTTTGTAAGAATCAATACCTTGGACACCAATTATAGTGTATCAGAGAAAAAGTAAATTTGATCTGCTCTAAAAACCACTTTAATCGCCTGAACCAGAGGTAGTACTAAATATGTTTCTCTTATTGGTGTTTCTCAACTTTTTTATACTTGTGATATTGATCTGAATAATCTACCTATTGGTTCGAGAAAAGATAAAAAGATATTGTTGATTAATATATATATATATATATATATATATATATATATATATATATATATATATATCATCTAAACATCTTTCTATGTAGTGTCAAATTTTGTTGCAGCTATTGATTCTATGAGAATCCTATCATCAGTTGAGAAAGCATTAAAATATAAAAAGTAGGCTCAATCTATGAATGAGGAAATTAAATCTCTTTAGAAAAATGGTACTTGGGATATTGTTGAGAGGGTGGGAGGTAAAAAGCCAATTTGATGCAAATGGATCTATATTATAAAGCACAAATCAGGTGGCACCCTTAATCATTGATGAGTGGTTTACGCACCGTTTTTTCTAGTTATTTTTCTTCATAATTTTTTCGCTTTTACCTAATTTAATCTATTTTATCATATTTAATGCTTTGGTAGCATGTTTTTTTTGTTTTCAGGTTTCAATAAGTATTTAGGGCAAAAGAGGAACTAAAACAAGAAAACCACGAGAAAATTTCAAAAGCTGATAATTTCCAATACAAAATCGAAATGGCTGCTACGGGCCGTAGCAGCCAGCCCTAGGTTTTCCCTTCTTTTTGATGCGCCATACAAGAATCTAGAGGCCTACTGCAGCGAACCATAGCAACTGCTATGGGTCATAGCAGGGTGGTGAGCTTTACCCTCGATTTTTTTCCTTTTTCGACTCAATTTCATATGTTTTGGGATTTTTACATGTTTGAATTTGATATTTTCTGATGTAGTTGCCATTTATCTTTGAGATTTTATTTCATCATTTGATTTCTATAAAACTCATTGTTGGTCTTGAGTTAGAGATTCATTTTTTATTTCCTAAGTTTTCAAGTATTCTATTTAGCATTCTCTGTACTCAAGTATCCATTGGAGCACTGGATCAAGGTTTATTCAATTAGGTTTTATTTACCATTTTCAATACAATTTTTATTTTATTTCAATTTTTTATAATGATTTCAATTATGAATATTGCTTTAATTGTGTTATTCCATAATGTTGGGAAAATAACAAATAAACAAATATCGGTACACATGGAAGCAGATCCATAAAAGAAGAAAAAAAAAAGCAAAAATCAAAAAATAAAACTCACAAAATCATAATTCAACTTGTAATTTTTACAAGGACAAAATTATAAACCCTCTCATATAATTGAAAGTTTTAAAAAGAAAATTAAAAACCCTCCAAAATGCAATTTTTGAACGGAAAAATTGCAAACCCTCTCTCAAATACAATTTTTGGATGGAAAAATTGAAAACTCTTTCAACTACAATTTTTGGACGAAAAAATTGCAAACCCTCTCTCAACTACAACTTTTGGAAGAAAAAATTGCAAACCCTCTCAACAAACTATTTTTGAAAGGATAAATAGGAAACCCTCTCAACAAACAAGTTTTGAATGGAAAAACCTCTCTAGACACACAATTACCCAAATCTCCAATACACCCAAAAGACTACATTTTGTTGTTGTGCGAAAACTCAAACTAACTATCTCTATTTATATTAATATTCCAATTCTATTTTCTTTCTGCTACCTAATGTGGGACTTGGATGGATATACTATTTGATCCAACAAATCCTCCCTTCATCCAAAGTCTCACATATCTTCATTTTGTCATCAATTTCATCTTCAAAGCGTTTAAGATCATTATAATGGTTATCCAAATTTGTAAAATTATTCATCTTTAATATTTTTGTCTTCTTCCTCCTTTAATTAGAATAATTGTTACTCTTCCTTTTTCGCTTGATCAAAAATTTTGTTACTCTTCTTTCCTCCCTTGATCGGAACCTTAACTCTGATATTGGTTGTTAGAAAAACAACAAATAAATAAATATTGGTGCACACAGAAAAATAGAAAAATAGGAAACCGTATCAACAAACCCTCTCAACAAACTATTTTTGAATATAAAAATAGGAAACCATCTCAACAAACTATTTTTGAACGGAAAAATAGAAAACTCTCTCTAAACACACAACTATCAAAATCCCAATACACGCAAAAGACTACATGTGTCAAAAACTCAAACTAACTATCTTTATTTATATTAGTACTCAAATTCTATTTTCTTTCTACTATTCGATGTGGAATTTAGATGAATATATTATTTGACCAAATACGCACCATGAGTGAGTAGTCCACTAGGGACTAAGAGTCATGGTGTTGCACCCCAAAATTTGCTCAACCTTTTCTTAACTTGGTTTATGTTTCATTTCATCTCTTTCTAGCATTCGTATTGCATAGCATGTTGCATTGAACAGGGGATCAAGAGTTTGTGCACCTCAAGAGGAGTCTTCTCAGAGGGTTGAACCTAAGCAAGGGTGGTTACTCAAGCTTGATTGGTCATCAGGACATCTTGAAGTGGTCATTGTCTTGTGAAAGGATGGATGGATGTGTGTGGGTCAGTTCCTAACTTGGAGGCCAACTGAAGAACATCAGAGGTTTTTGAAGCCATGGTTATGGGTATGAGATGTAAAGAAATCTCATTGAGGGCCTTGAGGGTCATTGTGGAGCTTATTCAAGTTGTTGTGTGAAGTGGAACAAGTCACAGTTGAAAGTATTGCAGTTAGGGTTTTCATCTGGTAAATCCTCAATCAACTATGCAATTGAAGAAGATTGAAACTCAATTCAAAGTCTCTATGGTCATTGGATGTTGTGTTAAGACATATGAGACATCATTTCAAGTTCAATTCTTCAAGGGTTAAGTGTGTGAGAAGTTACTAAATTAGGGTTCTTAGGGTAAAATCCTCTATTTAGTGCCTGACTTCAAGACCACCTACCTCAAGATACAAGTCTCATCTCATTTTTTGGCCAACATGGAACTTTTAGAGCATGTTCTTAGCTTTAATTTGAGTACTAGAAGTCCTTTATTGGATTTATAGAACTCAAGTTATGATCCAGACAAGTTACAGGTCATCTGAGGGATGTGATTTTGGTCAACAAAAGTCAACCAACTTCCAAGCCAGTTTTGACCTAGAAGGATGTTTCTCCTAAACTTTTGGCCAACATGAAAGATTTAGGTCTTGATCTTAGCTTTCCAAATTGTATTATAAGTCTTTCATCTGATTTATAGAACTCAAGTTATGAGGTTTATAAGTCAGGGGTATTTTGGGAAAGTAAGATTACAGGTCATAAAATTATAGGTCCATTTCACCAACTTAAGTACTTCAAATGGAAATCTTTTAAACATGAAACTTGCTCCAAATGGGGCCATTTGCATAACCAAATCATCTCTTGTCATGGTAGGGGCTTGGATTGAGAATTTGGGGTTTGAATTTTTCATAAAGGAGGCTTAAATTGAGAAATTGAGAATTAATGGATTTTGAACTTTTTCAAGGCAAGTTTGTGCATTTTCTAATTGCAAATAATAATACAAAAGCATTGCCATTGTCACATTGGAAATTTGAGGTCTCAAAAGAGGCCATTTTCATGGTTTCTTCCTCTTGAAGTAACAAAGTGGAAATCAACCATAGGATCAAAATTAAGCCTCAAATCTCATCCCTTTGATCAACACAAGTGATTTGCAGTGGATTTGGATTGAAAACCAAGCTGGTGTAGTGGTAAAAATGTGTATGGCAACTTGGAAAAAGTGTGAAAAGTGAAATTTTGAAATGGGCTGTTTAGCTTGAATTGAAGCTCCATTTGATCATAGACCCAACATATAAGTGTCCCAGATGAAAATTGGATGGAAGCTAGGTCATTTTCGTGCATGAACAGCCATAACACATTTTGAAAAAGTGAAGAAAAACTCAAAAACGATTTCTCAGATTCAACTACTTTCAGACCAAATTAAGCATTCAAACACCTCAATTGGAGTTCATGGAGTGATTCTGGGCATTTTTTGTTAAGCTTCATCACAGTTTCAAGGCCCAGTGGAGGCTCTCCACTAGGTAAACTAACTTTCAACCTTACACTCTCATTATGCCATGTTTTTTCACCATTTTTGTTGCATTTGAATCCTTGAATTGTATGGATCGTTTCTGGATCATTTTCGTTTGAGTTTGTGGTGTTTGATTTTGTGAGCTCAAAATTATGTTGATTCGTTTTGGTGAATTTCTGTGATGTTTTGAGTTAATTTTATTTGATTCTTGCTCCTTGCAACATGTAGATGAGCTTTAGATCATTTTATTTGAGTTTTGGTGAACTTCCATTTTTGTGTGTTTTGCTTGTTGTTTGATTTCTGGATTTGTTATGGAGAGTTAGTGAAAATAAGTGTTGGATTCATGATCCTCGCGACGAGTAGATGAGTTTTCATCTAGAGATTGTTGAAAATGGTTGAGAATCGACGGAGCTGTGGTGTTGGAGATGCCCCGCGGCGGCCGGACCAACGAGGAAGAAGACCGGAGTGATTTTCCGGCGCCGGCGTGTTCCTAGGAGGAAGAAGGGTGACGTGGCGTGCTTTCGTTCGTCCGATGTGTGTTATTTTGATCATGCGGTTTTAATTAAGACATATCGTGTTCCTTTTTGTCTTGTGCACGTGATAATGAAACTCAAATTCATTAATTGAGGTGGCTCATTGTGAGCCACTTGATGAGCTTACTTGGATGTTGATCAGACGCTCCACAGAGCTTTCCACCGTGTACACAGTCAACCCCACCACATGGGAATATTCAGAACTTTTGTTGATTTTCTTTTTCTTATTGGGCCTACACGTGTTGCTTTTAACACCCCCAGGGAGGGCCCGTTTGCATTTTGGACTGATTCTGTTTGTTGTTTGCACCATTCCTTTTTCATTTAATTGTTATTTTCTTTTATTTTTTTGTTTTGTGCTGTTTCCATTTTAATTCAAATAAAATAGCTCTAATAAGTTAAAAATTCACCAAAAATAATTTTCACAAACCTTGAGATGTCTACTTTTTTCAGAAATTTTATTTTAATTTTTTCACTTTATTTTCAATTAAAAAATGAATTAAATATTGGGGCTGTTTTATTTGATTTAAATTGTAGCTTTGCTCTTTCTTGATTTTATTTCTAGGTGTAAACTTCTCATTTTTGCATGATGTTTTTTGAGCATTGCATTAACATGTTGATTGATCTTTGGATATTTTTTTTCATGATTTTTAGGGGTTGTTTCCATGTAGTTTGAATTGCTTTTTTTCCCTCTCTATCTTTGCCTTAGTTTGGGACACTCTTGGTGTTTTCCCTCTGTTGAGGCACTTTACTTTTGATTTTTAATCTCCCCTTTTGACCCCTGGTTCCCAATACCTTGGGGGTCCCTTGAGATTTTATTTGGCATTTTTAGACGCATTTTAATATTTTTCATGTATTTTGCAAGTTGCTTCATGTTTATGCATCTCTACTTATGTACTTGGTTTGTTTTGCTTCCAAAAGCTTGGTTGTGCATTGTTAATGAACCTTATCTTGATTGGTTCATGTCAGGGACTTGTTATAGGTCTTGTGTGCGAATTCATAGGTCTTTACCATGTGCATAAGTTGTTCATTTGATCTCATACTTTCATGTTTGCACATTGTGTTTCCATATGTGGTGTTTGTTTGCATCCTTTGATGTTGTTGTTTGCATTTGCTTGTGATGTTTTGCTTTAGCTTTTGAGATATCTTCTCCTCATCCCCCATTCTATCCTATGACTTTGGAATACTATTTAAGGTTTCTTGGTTCCTCCTGAGGAGGAACCTGAAGCTTGCCTAAAGTAATGAATCCATGAGGACTTCTCTCTTTGTTTTTGTTACTTGTTTTTTATGCATCTTCTTCTCCTCTTCTCTTGCATTTATTCATACCGTGGCTTGAGGTTGAGATGAGCTTATGGAGGCTCCAGCCCCACACATATTTCCTCCCTCACTTGCATTGCATCCTTATCTTCCATGTTTGCATTCTTGTGCATGTTTTCTTTTTTCTTCCTTTGTCTGTTTCTTCCCTTAGGATTTCCATTCCATCTTGTTTAAGTTGGAGTGTAATAGAAATTAGGGTTCTAACCATGCATGATAACATTAGGTAGAGATTTCCCTTTTGTAATCCCGACTTTAGGTGCACCTTGCATGACAACTTTTAGGGTTTGGTCTAGTCCCCCTTAGTTGGTCTCTTTCTCTTCTCATCTTTAAACAACTTCAATCCACTTAATAAAGGATGACAATTGTTGCAAGCTATGAGGCTTAAGCCATTTGGGAAATGATGATTGGGTGGTTGCCTCACAATTATCTAGAATGTTAGTGTATGTCCTTCGGATGATATACGAAGCATTCGCTCCTAGATCATAGTCTCTAGTGCAACATGAGTTACAAACCAAGTTCAAAACACTTCTTCCTTAAAAAACACAAAAAACAACTCAAACTCTTTTTCACCCCTTGGGGTCTTAATCAGGAAAACCTTTTTCATAAACAAGAGTGTCGTTAACTTTCAGTCCTATCGCAAACGGTAACGCTTAAGTCTCCAATGGTCGAGCTGCATACACCAACTGCTAGAACTGTCTGTTAACCCTACTCGGGTAAAACTTTTGAACAACATGTGTTCTCGTAAGCCCGAACTACGTTTGCTCTGATCTTTCATACCAGACGAAAGTACGTAGGCACAAGACGTGATGTCTTGGCGAGCAGCCTTCCCCCTTCTTTAGCCGTAGTTAGGTGAACTACGTTGACTCTGACTTTCCCATTGCACGAGGGAGTACGTAGGCACAAAGCGGCAATGCTCTGCCGAGTCAGTTCTTTTTCTTTCTCTTTTATCCATAAGCCTTTAGAGTAGATAGTTTACACACCCTTTTTAGTTAGACAACACATGCGTGTATCCCGTCGAGTACGACGGACGTGAGGGGTGCTCATACCTTCCCCTTGCGTAACCGACTCCCGAACCTAGGACTTGGTTGCGATGACCTCGTCTTTTCCCCGTTTTAGTCAGGTTTTTCCGATCGTTTCCTTTCCCTTCTTTGGGATAAATAACGATAGGTGGCGACTCTGTTAGTCATTGTCGGCCCTTTTTTTTCGCAGTAGCGACAGCTGGCGACTCTGCTGGGGACAGGAATATCCCCTATGCGAGTCAATCCTAGCGCTTGTGTGTTTTCTTTTTGGGTGTGTGTATATATGTGCTTTATCTTTATTTACTTCCGCATTTTATTTTCCGCATCATATATCATTACTGTATTGTTGTGGGGAGGGAAGTTCTATTGAGTGAGAAGCCGGACCTGGGCTTGAGTACAAACTTAGTATTAGAAGCGAAAAGTAGTTGTGAACCTGTATGTTAGGCATGCACCAGTTCCCACGAAATTTGCACTCAGACGAGATTCTCTTTGATGTCTTTCTTTCCAGCCCAGTGGGCCGTTGAGAGAATTGCAGATTTGAGGGTTGTCGACTCTGGGAATCGATCATTTGGGATTCAGCTAAGTGAGGCCTCTTCAAGGGATGATGATGCCAAACCAGAAATGGTGAACGTATCATCATTTCTTGAAAGTCTGTGACGCTGATGAACGCATAGGATGCCGAACCTTGTCAGTGTATAGGTTCATACCTTTGAGTGGGTGGGTTATGCAGGAAACCTTGACTTATAGACTACCCAGTTCTTGACAGTGTAAACCTGTGTTCATGGTACAAAGGGGTTCTTATGTCAGTGATTTTGTCGGTACTAAGGCGAAGCACTGGTTCTTCTCAACCGACAGCGCAGCAGTCCTGATCCCCTGTTTGCATGTGCATTTTCATTTGCATTTTATTGACGTGTGTTTATGTTGCAGGTGTACATTTCCTATTCGATTCTGGTGATTCTGTTCTCTCTTTGTTGACATGGAACCCTTGAGGAGGACCCTGGCCTACAAGTTTCCTACACCTGACATTAGAATTTTGCGAAGCCTGATTTCTCTAGCTGACAAGAAGGTTATGGAGGATTTCAGAGAATCTTATGGGAGACTTTTGAATATTGTTTGCAAACCTTCTCTGGATGAATTAAATGGTCTTCAGACATTGTTACAATTCTATGATCCTCAGTTGCGAGGCTTCACCTTTCAGAGTTTTGTTTTAGCACCTACATTGGAAGAGTTTTCTGATATATTGGGAATACCTATTCTGAACCAGATACCGTTCCATCATGTTGAGGGAGAACCAGATTTGACTGAACTTGCTAAGGCTTTGCATTTGGATGTCTTTGAGTTGAAAGGGAAGTTAGCCAGTAGGAATGGAATGTTTGGGTTTCCATTACCTTTTCTTGCGAACAAGGCTCGAGAGTTTGTTAAGAAAGGTTGTTGGGTGATATTCAATGCTATCTTGGCCTTGTGTATTTATGGCATTATGTTATTCCCGAATATCCCAGATTTTGCAGATGTCGATGCATTCAGTATCTTTGCTTCAAAGAACCCTATACCCACTCTGTTAGGCGATGTTTATCACTTCATACATTACAAGAATGAGAACAGGAGAGGGAAGAGCGTGTCTTGTTGTGCACCTTTGTTCTATACATGGTTCAGGAGCCATCTTCCCAAGAACGGTTTGTCCTCTTCTACTGATGGCACTTTGGAATGGTCTGAGCGCTTGATGAGATTGTTTGCCAAAGACATTGTTTGGTTTGATAGGGATGTATTGGGCATTGAGATTATCTATAGTTGTGGAAGCTTTCCTAACGTCCCGCTGGTCAGAAGGAAAGGTTGCATAAACTATAATCCGGCTATTACTATCCGACAGTTTGGGTACGCACTTAGAGGGCCTCCGAAGGATGAAGAGATACAGGAATCTCTGTATCTCACTGGTTTGTTGGAGGGAGATACTTTGGCTAGGGTTGAACATGCATGGAGAAATGTCCATAGGAGAGGAAAGGTTGCCTTGGGAAAAAGTAATAGTCAGGCATATTGTTGCGGTGGAAATAGGATCACAAACTATTAATGAGTTTGAATCGCAATTCAATTCACAACCGCTCTTTGATTTATCCGAAGGAAAAGGTCAAAAAGGGAAAACCTATTTTGCATTGTAAACACAACGCGGGGAAAGATCTAGGGTTTGGGGGTTGGTTAAATTTAGGGAAGGTATCAGCACCCTAAACTTCTGTAGTACTCTACAGGAACCTTTTGTTCAGATGTTTACTATTTGCTTTATTATTCTTAAGGTATATGTACAAAAGATTAAAAGTGAGAAAAGAGACCTAAGGGGTTAATTCTAAGTTTACTCGGCAAGACATCGCATCTTGTGCCTACGTATCCTTACGGGAGTGGAATCAGAGTAATCGTAGTTCCCCTCAATAGGGAGGTTAGAGACTTCTTGACTGTGGTCAAGGTCTCAAGGGGAATAAACATGTCATAAGGACACGCTTACGCGGAGTGTAGGAACTCCAAATCTCTACATTGAATTGTTAAGTTGTAATTAGGGTTAAATTAGGGATTCTGCGGCGGGAAACCCTAAAGTGAACGCGGCGGCTCTTTGACCTAATGCTAGGGGCAAAATGGTAATTTTGCCTGCGGCGAGGCATTTGTGAGAATTAGGGTTTGTAATTTGTAGTTTTGAGGTTGTAGGGTTAGAAGTTGAGGACTATTGGCGCGGCGATCAAAAGCTAGACCTAACCTTCGGATGTGTGTAGTGTGACAGAATAATTGATGAATGTGTGAGACTTGAATCATGCAAGCAGAAATAAAAATGCAGACAGTAAGGCATACAAGCAGAAACTTAAAGACAGAAACTAAAGCGCGATTGTTAGGATTCGCGGAGTTACAGATGAGAAGCAGTCACAATAATAATGAAACTTAAATAAATACGCAATGTAATAAGCTGCAAAAATGAACACACGCGTTAATGGGCAGAGTCAGGCGGCCATCGAGTGAATTACAAAGACAGTGAAGAAAAAGATGCAAATTTTGTGGTTTTTGTTGATTTAGGTTAAAAAAATGTTTAAGCATAAAAAGAGATTAAGTTTAATTTTCAAAAAAATAGTTTTAACTTAATTATCCACAAATTAAAAAAAGATTTGATGTTATTATTTAAAAGAAAATTTTGATGCTTATTTATTTTAAAAAACAATTTTAATAAAAAAAAGGTTTTAAAAACAACAACTTTAATATTTTAAAAAAGGTTTTTAAAAAACAATTTTTAATTATAAAAAAACAAAAATAAGAGGTTTTAAAAAACAATTTATAAAAACAAAAATAAAGGGGGTTGGGCCGGTAATCACCTCCGGACCCAACCCGGTTGTAAATGTAAAAACAAAAAAAAGACTTAGGGTTTCAAAACCCTAATGTGTCTCGCGGTCGTTTCTCATCCTTCATCGCCTTCGTCTTCCTCCCTCTCGTACTCTTGTCTCTCCACGATGTTTCTGAAAAAAACAACAAAACAATTAACAATCATCAGAAATCGAATCCCCATGCAATGGCTTACAATTTCCTCGGTGTTCTTGGCGGTTTTGGTGAAAATGGCGGCCGATGATGAAGATATTCTGAGGCTCGAAGATGGATCGCGGTCTGATTGCCCGTCGGACGGCGACGGCGATCTTCTGTGGCGGCTTGTTCGCGTTGTTCTTCGCTCTAGGGTTTCCCCGTTCCCTCTCGATCTCGCTAGGGTTTTGTTCGCGATCTTGTTTACCCCCTCCGTCTAGGGTTTCACACGAGGTGATATTGTTCCCTTTTATAATTTCTCTTTTTGGGCCTTGGATCTTTGAGTTTACGTTACTGATATGATGTGATTTGCGATGATTGGATTTTTTTTCATGAAGCGATTGGATTCGGTTGATTTGATTTTATTTTCAGATTTACTTAGATCTTTCCTTTCCTTTTCCAGGTCTGCTCGAAGGGGCTTTGCGAGATTGATTGATTCCTTTCTGATTTGGTTATCCGTGTTCACATTCAATTTGGCTGGCCCTTATTTTTGATTCCTTTGGATTGACTGAATTAGTTTCCAATGTGGATATCCACTTGTCGAGACTTGATGAATCGATATCTATTTGAATAGTTTGTGAATTTACTCGCATTATGGTTCTTCGCGAACTTGCTTCATTTAGTTTAACCATTGATTGGGATTCACTTGTTTTCCTCTTTTTATTTCAGAACAGGTGCTACAGTCTCGGTCGGATCGAATGTTGCCGAGGGAGGTCGTTGGTAGTGATGATACTTGTCTGAACCTGCGTTGGAGCCTTTGTGTGCTGATGTTTCATGAGTTCTTGTTATGGTGTCTAACTCGCCATTGGACTCAATTTTCTGGTATCTCCTCTGTTTGCAGATGGTTTGTCTCAATTGATTCCATTATAGCTTGGGGCAATGATGTTCAGACTGAGCCCTTCATGCTTTGGATATTTGAGGGCATGAATTGTCCTGGTGAACTGATATGCTTCTTATGGTATGGGTTTATTCTCTTTCTGATGCCATTTGACTCTATCTTCTTTGACTCTTTCTGTTGTGCTCTACGGGTTTGGTTGTGACTGGTATGATCTGAACTTTTGAATCTTAACCTAGGTTTGATATTTACTGAACCGTGCCCTGTTTCTGGTTTTTTGTTTCTGCTGAACTGGTTCTTTGAATAGATGTAGCTATGATATGGGTTTGACCTCCTGATCTTGTCTCTTCCTTTTTATGCACCTGAGCTGCTTCATATTTATGGATTGAGTTATCTGCTCAAGCTTTGTGCAGCTGAGCAGCTTTGGCCTTAAATCCTGTTATGACTCTGTACTGATGCTGTTGTGGTGAATTTCAGGTGTTGGAAATCTTCGAAAACAAAGCGATTCAGACCTGCCGACATCCGGGTCTGAGTCCGAATTGGCTGTGTTGTTTTACCCTTGTATCAGTTTTGGAAAGTAAATTGGGATTTACTTGATTTTGAAATGAATCCAATTATGGCAAAAAACGAATCAGTCTCGCTTCTTTTATCTCTTTTATCTCTCGGCTGCCCCTTAGATAAGAACAGATGTTACCTGATCTGACGCTAATGGCGTGGATTGGTAACGGGGGTAGGATGCGACTTCGGTCGTGCCACTCCCGGCACTCGATGATGATGTTATTCTGAGAGTGTCAAAGATAACTTCTAACCCTTTCTTGCTTCTGTTTGTTTCTCTTTTCTTTTGCAGGTGATCGAGAATTTCGTGGAGCACTCAAGGGAAAATCAAATGAAGAACCAAAGAGTTTTTAGGACTTAGGACTTTTAGAGTAGATGTTCAATGAAACTTCTTGTAAACAAAAATGAATATTCATGAATGAAATTCAAAGGTTATTTATCCCTTTCGATTGTAAATTAAGTACTTATGAAATAAAATTCAACAAATACTTATTTACTTCTCAATTGAAATCTCAAATACTTATGAATACCAAATTTTGAAATTGTTTATATTTACTTCTTAGTTGTAAATTATAAATATTTATGAATAAAAAATCCACAAATATTTGAATTTACTTCCTAATTGTAAAGTATAAACATTCGCGAATGATATTCACAAATATTAAACTTTCACTTCCCTTTCCGTATTAGACAGTATTATGAACGATACTTTGACCATTTTAACCGCAACCTGATTAACTCCAAATAAATTCAAAATAATCCCACTTATTGTATGTCTGAAATGCTTTATTGATGAACACAAAAAACTGCTCAAACGGTCTTAGAACGAAACATGGGCAACTGATGGCCCACATTCAAATATGTTTCTGACCAATTTTCCAGTAGTAATGACGCCTTGATATAATCGAACCATGCCTCAGAAATAGTGTCTCAAGTGTCTCAAAGCTTAGTAACAGCCCGTCTTCAAAGGATTAACGGAATCCACGTAAAATGACCAAAATACCCCTGGAACCAATCCTGCAAAACAAACACCTCCATGACTTGATAGTGGTTAGCAGATGCACAGATGAGATGCTATGCGAAATGACTGACTAAATATAAGGGTAAAATTTGGGGTATTACAGTTGCCCCTATTTAAATAGCTACACCAGATGATTTGAGTGGCGGAGACTCGAGGAATCATGGTGGAGGGATTTAAATATAGATAACCGAAAATTTTGCCCTTATATGTGGTGATATGCAATGCTATGGACCAAGCGAGAACAGACTAATGCAGACGATGCTATGAATATGATATGATGCGTATGCTGGAATGATGAATGCGACAATGCTGACGAATACGACGACACAGGGACAGACGCTACGGGAAGAACACACCGGGAAAACGACGCGCTGGGACACAGTACAACACTGGGGAATTCTAAAATGATGGTCAACTGGTGCGAACACGACCAATTGTCTTTTTTAGAACTGGAACGAGATTCTCAAATGGAGATGGCACCTATGAGACGGCCTCCATTGGGGAAAATAAAACTGGATCACTTACGATTGCAAGATCGATCACAGAATGCATGGAGCATTGAGCAAAGAATAACATCCAAGCTTCTGTAACCTATCCCTCGTGACAGGATCAAACGGACTTTTCGGGAATCCGTAGCAAATATACAGGGTAAAAACCGGCTGTATGCCAAAATAAATGGACTTTAAGAATAAGATCCTTAAATGGAGATGGCACCTATGAGATGACCTCCACTTGGGAATGTCTAATAATAAAACTAGATCTACACGATTGCAAGATCGATTACAGAATGCTGGAGCATTGAGCAAAGAATAACATCCAAGCTTCTATAAACTATCCTTCGTGATGGGATCGGACGGACTTTTCGGAAATCCGTATACAGGGTAAAGACCGGCTGTATGCCAAAATAAATGGACTTTGATAGGAAATGCCCTGATAAGCTTCTCGAGGGAGAACTGTCACTTATCGTTGGAAGGGACTTACATGCCACAATGGATAAGCACTCAAATAAAGAGGCTGCTGCTTATCTGATATATAAATCTTCTCATATTTAAGGTCGGCGCCTGGAATACGATTCTGATTCTTCTTTTACTAAAGGATAAACTGAACTTCCTCATACTTCAAGATCTGTGCTCTCCTGAATATGATTCCGCTCTTTCTTTTACTAAAGGGTAAATGAACTTCTTCATACTTCAAGATCGTGCTCTCCTGAATATGATTCCGCTCCTTCTTTTACTAAAGGGTAAATGAACTTCTTCATACTTCAAGATCGTGCTCTCCTGAATATGATTCCGCTCCTTCTTTTACTAAAGGGTAAATGAACTTCTTCATACTTCAAGATCGTGCTCTCCTGAATATGATTCCGCTCCTTCTTTTACTAAAGGGTAAATGAACTTCTTCATACTTAAAGATCGTGCTCTCCTGAATATGATTCCGCTCCTTCTTTTACTAAAGGGTAAATGAACTTCTTCATACTTCAAGATCGTGCTCTCCTGAATATGATTCCGCTCCTTCTTTTACTAAAGGGTAAATGAACTTCTTCATACTTCAAGATCGTGCTCTCCTGAATATGATTCCGCTCAAACCTCCCCATACTTCAAGACGACAAGGAAAATGGAAGCCCAACTGCTCAATGGAGATGGCCATTTGCTGCGAGTCATAACGAAGATAGGATCAGCTTCTTAGGCGAGAAATGTCGCTTATTTGCAAGAGTGGCAATAATAAGCTTCTCATGTAAGAACTGCTTGTAGAGGTGATAACAGGTGATGATAAGCTTCTCGGCCGAGAACTGGTGTTGATCGATGATAAGCTTCTCAGGTGAGAAATGTCGCTGATCGATGATAAGCTTCTCAGGTGAGAACAGGTGCGTATCTTGTTGTGTAAGGTTGTTATATCGATAGGCTTCTCAGGCGAGAACAGACGCATACCGATGCTGTAAGATGTACTGATGGATTTCCAGGCGTGAACTGGCGTGTATCTGTAAAGGATTGTAGTTGGTTTTCTTGAAAGATAGTGCAAAATAAATGCACATCCGGGTACAGTGATAAACTTCTCGGGCGAGAACAGTCGCGTATCTGCCAAGGTATGGTGAAAATTTTAGACGGTGCAAAATAAATGTACGTCCGGTTGGGCTCGACGACCGACGAGATTCAATCTAGGATCGAGCTAGAAAGAAGACTGGTAATCAAGACTCCCTCGAGGGAATGATCTCGAAGGGTAAATATCTTATCCTGGCGAGGAAAGATAGCTGAAGTAACCGTCATCCACGAGGATCGAGCTCTGTGGGGAAACTGGAAACACCTATGTATTTTATGCTTAGGGCTAACAATCTATTTGGAGGGAATGGACTAACCCAGTTACTCGGCGGTAACAACCAATGATGGTGAAACATAATGAACCTGTGAACGCTAATGCATATGTTACTGCGTATGTTAATGTGAATGTTAAGATGAATGTATGTTAATGTCTATGTATGTAGTTAAATATGCAGGATGTTATGAAATGAGTATGTAATGAGTATGTGTATGAATATATGAAATAGACATGTGATGCTTATGCCCCTGCGTATGCTGACGGAACTGACTATAGACGGGACGAGAGATGAAATAAACATCTCGACGGAGATACCCTGCATTCTCTGCAACCAATACGTCAATCATGGGTAAGAAGGATCAATGGTAGAACCGAGTCTGGTTTCAAAATTCAGAATTCTCTGGGGAGAAGGTAATCTGCTTGGGTGTACAGTATCACGTCTTCACATGGGAAGAAGAAAACCTGAGGGACACTTTCAAGTTACCCTAGAAAAATTGTCAGCTTATAGTCTCTCTGGGGACTGTGATGAGGCAATAGTTTAGGAGCCTGTTGCAACACTGAGGTTTACTGGGGAATGAAGGCCGCTGTGAGTAAAATCCCTCGGGTGCACGAAGAAAAGTTGTGAAACCCCATGGTTTTGATCTTGAAGGACCTTATAGTAGTCGCCATTTGGTTCCCTTTTTTAGAAAACACGGTGCCCCAGGATATTTGCGTTGTGAGGTATGGTCATCTCAAGAGGATTTTATAGAGAACACGGAGTCTGGTTGCCCCAGTGTTTTCAAACTCTTTGAGAGATTCGTCAGGTCTTGACGTAACTGGCGCAAATTATTCGTGTTACGACGAAATCTCCGAGAAATAGCTCTTAAGAACGTCAGACTCGCGTTGGTAAGCGAACTGGGAAACTGCCTGCCCCTGTTTAGCAGGATCTTCAAGTTCCACGGGTTATGTCCATATGTAAATCTCTAAGATATCAAGCAAAGTCGTCATGTCTGAAATGCCTATCCTGAGCTTGTCAATGTACACATATATTTGTCTTGAATTTTTGTTTTGAAAAAAAGATATCGCAACAACTTGTGACCGAAATCACTAGTCCGGATATAAGTTTTAATTATAATGCCAACATGAATTTTTCTGAGCATAGCTCGTAGGAGTCAGGAAACGTGATCTTGTCGAGTATGCTTTCAACCGAAGTCCTACTTCAATTAGGTCTTTCAAAGGTTGTATCGTGGCTCGGCTCACGGTTTAAGAAATAAAAGGATATAGGCTCAAAGTTATATTTGTACCCACCCCTTCTTCGTGATGTTCTCCAATCCTAATTCAGTTAATCGGATACGAACGCTCATATCTCAAGCGGATTTGCTATGGTCGAGAACTTATCAAGGCTTTGGACATGGCAGTCACTCACCTATTTCTAATGGCAATTGGTCACACGACTAGGGATTATTTATAGTACCCTCTTGTTTTGCTTTTATTCCCTAACTTTTGCCTGGACAACGTCTTTTGATCTGACTTTGGAGTCCAGCGGGATGCCCCAGTTTTGCCTAAGTCTCCTTCATAGGTTTTGACTTAGCGGGCTCTTATTTTTCGAATATTCTTTTATGCACAAGTCGTGTAAATCTTTTGAAAGGCTCGTGACTGCCCCACTCCTTAGGTAACCGAGGGATAGTCATTGTATTGGACTTCTTAAGATGCTACGGATAAATTCTCGAAGGTTTGCTTACCTTTTTGAGAGTCTAAGCGCTCGATCGGTTTAACTGAGACCTACCCTGCCCCGGGTTAGAATGAAGGTTCTTAAAAGAAAGAAAAAATCCTACTTCAAGGCTCAAAGAGGTTAACGAGGGATTAACATCCTTATATCTCCAGTGTTTGGGATTTGAAACAATGCCTTACATCATCAGCAGGTTTTAATTGAAAGCATACGACAAGAAATTTGACGTTTTGGGTTCGTCATCCTCCTCCCAATTCTCTATCAGAACAAGAGATCGGGTAAAGTTGGCATTATGATTTATGAAAACGTTTTTTGAATGAGTGAAACGAATGGATTTATTCAAGACAAACATATGCGTTGCATTAATTATTCAAAGATAAACAAGTTCATGCATGCTAAATATGCTTAATCGAAGAGAAATACATATAAACAAATGAACTGTCGGAAAAATCCTTCTAAATGTTTATGAAATCTTGCATTCAAGAGTAACAGTTTCCTTTGGCGGAGCCTCAATGGAAAGGACGTCAGGTTTATGGTCACTGCGAGTCGTCATGGCTTGCCCCAGTTATGCTGGTCACATCTTCAACAGTTTTCAGTCGTTGCTTCAAAATAACTTTCCCAGATTCTTGGTTGATCCCGGTCATATCATCTTGAGGGTTACTGAAATGAAGCGAGCTAGGCCTTTGAATAATTACTGGATTCGGCTGATTTGCCATAGGAGTAGCATGCTTTGCAGAATTCGAACTCGACAAGTGAGGGACCCCGAGAGGAGTCTCGATCTTCAGCTGAGCATCGCTAAAAGACAACTTCTTCGTTTCTAGCAAATTTCTGACAATTTTCTTAAGAGCGTAGCAATTCTCTAGATCATGGTCGGGCGCACCCTCATGAAATAAACAATGAGCGGCAGCATTGTAACATGCAGGTAACGGATTAGGCGGAGGACCCAAAGCACGGGTGGTAATCAGACCTTGTTGTACCAAATGGGAGTATAACTCAGTGAAAGTCATCGGAATTGGAGGACAAGGCTTATACTGAATCTTACGGAGATAAGGAACCTGATCCTGTGATTGCTGGTGAACAGGAGCGTTGGGCACTCGTTGACTGTTGACAGGAACTTGCATGGGCGGATAACCGGAAGGTTGTTGATAAATCGGTGCCTGATACACCGGAGCCGACTGCACAGGCTGGTATGTAGGAAACTGCTGATCGAAAGGAGGTGCAACAGTAGCTACATAGGGTTGTTGGACATATGGAAACGGATAACCTTGCACATAACTCTGCTGATGTTGCCAAGGTTAAGGAGTAGCTGTTTTGCGGTTCCTCGAACGTGCAGGTCCTTTACCATGGTCGGAGTTAGGAGTTTTGCACTTTGGAGGGGTAGCTCGTCGAACTGGTTGAGCACTAGGAGGCACCAAACCGGATTGAAGACCGTGAGGAGGTACATTCTCGACAGTAACAGCTGGTTGAGGTTCCATAACGGTATTTGTCTCAGAAACAACAGTAGACTGAGCATCCACCTTCATACTAAGAGCTCGTAACGTCTCCAAAATCTGCCCTACACTTCCTCGAAGATCTTCGAGTTCATGGCTGACACGGTTGATCTCTTGGTTCTGATCTTCCATCCTTTTGAAGGGTCGTATTGATGCAGAGAACTCAGGGTGACAAAACTGGAAGGCGAGAGAACCGAACATGAGAAAACGGAAGATACATGCAATGCAAGAAACATATGATGCTATAATGTGAATGCAAATGAAGATTTCACGGAATTCAAACATTTACGAATGTTGTGGGGTACCAAGGAAATCTTTTTCTTGTTTTTTCCTTTTTATTTTTTTATTTATGGTATCCCGCGATATCCATAAATGATGTTTGAATTCCATGAAATACAATGCAATGGGATGCTTTATGGATGCAATGCATGAAAACACACAAAGTCCTAGGTTAAAGGTACGTGAGCGGAGTTAAGGTCTACCCATCCCAAAAGGAGTGTACTATAGGTTAGTTGTACCTGCAGAACAAGGTTCTAAAAAGTGCCCAAAGTCATCAGCCCATCTTTCGGATATTATCAACCTTCCGACTGACTCGGGGGTTAATAATATTCTCAAGAGAACCTCTTTTGAGTGTAGCATCGCGTAGCAACCATTGTAGGACTACTCCCACACAGTTCCCGCGCTACGTCCTAAATAAGGCCGAGGTGGTGTTAAGGTACTACGGTTCCCAATATCACAGACTCCAATCGACCATGGAAAAAGTTTTCACGATTACTCGTTCAACCGAACCATTTTCGAAAAGGTCTCAACTGAGCGGTGATTCTCGAATCGGCTTGGTCGGGATTCAACTCCCTATAAGCCTCATCGAATATATCCCCATCCTATAATAATGTCACTAGTCCGGGCGTAGGACTTATCTCACAGCACAAGGAACAGTCCCCAAATCAGAGCACAAATATATACATGCAAATGATCAATAACACAGATAGTAATAAATAGGAACAAATTAGGGATAACCCTCAAAAGTTAAGACGTCTTCCCCAGTGAAGTCGCCATTTTCTGTTGCGGTGGAAATAGGATCACAAACTATTAATGAGTTTGAATCGCAATTCAATTCACAACCGCTCTTTGATTTATCCGAAGGAAAAGGTCAAAAAGGGAAAACCTATTTTGCATTGTAAACACAACGCGGGGAAAGATCTAGGGTTCGGGGGTTGGTTAAATTTAGGGAAGGTATCAGCACCCTAAACTTCTGTAGTACTCTACAGGAACCTTTTGTTCAGATGTTTACTATTTGCTTTATTATTCTTAAGGTATATGTACAAAAGATTAAAAGTGAGAAAAGAGACCTAAGGGGTTAATTCTAAGTTTACTCGGCAAGACATCGCATCTTGTGCCTACGTATCCTTACGGGAGTGGAATCAGAGTAATCGTAGTTCCCCTCAATAGGGAGGTTAGAGACTTCTTGACTGTGGTCAAGGTCTCAAGGGGAATAAACATGTCTTAAGGACACGCTTACGCGGAGTGTAGGAACTCCAAATCTCTACATTGAATTGTTAAGTTGTAATTAGGGTTAAATTAGGGATTCTGCGGCGGGAAACCCTAAAGTGAACGCGGCGGCTCTTTGACCTAATGCTAGGGGCAAAATGGTAATTTTGCCTGCAGCGAGGCATTTGTGAGAATTAGGGTTTGTAATTTGTAGTTTTGAGGTTGTAGGGTTAGAAGTTGAGGACTATTGGCGCGGCGACCAAAAGCTAGACCTAACCTTCGGATGTGTGTAGTGTGACAGAATAATTGATGAATGTGTGAGACTTGAATCATGCAAGCAGAAATAAAAATGCAGGCAGTAAGGCATACAAGCAGAAACTTAAAGACAGAAACTAAAGCGCGATTGTTAGGATTCGCGGAGTTACAGATGAGAAGCAGTCACAATAATAATGAAACTTAAATAAAAACGCAATGTAATAAGCTGCAAAAATGAACACACGCGTTAATGGGCAGAGTCAGGCGGCCATCGAGTGAATTACAAAGACAGTGAAGAAAAAGATGCAAATTTTGTGGTTTTTGTTGATTTAGGTTAAAAAAATGTTTAAGCATAAAAAGAGATTAAGTTTAATTTTCAAAAAAATAGTTTTAACTTAATTATCCACAAATTAAAAAAAGATTTGATGTTATTATTTAAAAGAAAATTTTGATGCTTATTTATTTTAAAAAACAATTTTAATAAAAAAAAGGTTTTAAAAAAAACAACTTTAATATTTTAAAAAAGGTTTTTAAAAAACAATTTTTAATTATAAAAAAACAAAAATAAGAGGTTTTAAAAAACAATTTATAAAAACAAAAATAAAGGGGGTTGGGCCGGTAATCACCTCCGGACCCAACCCGGTTGTAAATGTAAAAACAAAAAAAAGACTTAGGGTTTCAAAACCCTAATGTGTCTCGCGGCCGTTTTTCATCCTTCATCGCCTTCGTCTTCCTCCCTCTCGTACTCTTGTCTCTCCACGATGTTTCTGAAAAAAACAACAAAACAATTAACAATCATCAGAAATCGAATCCCCATGCAATGGCTTACAATTTCCTCGGTGTTCTTGGCGGTTTTGGTGAAAATGGCGGCCGATGATGAAGATATTCAGAGGCTTGAAGATGGATCGCGGTCTGATTGCCCGCCGGACGGCGACGGCGATCTTCCGTGGCGGCTTGTTCGCGTTGTTCTTCCCTCTAGGGTTTCCCCGTTCCCTCTCGATCTCGCTAGGGTTTTGTTCGCGATCTTGTTTACCCCCTCCGTCTAGGGTTTCACACGAGGTGATATTGTTCCCTTTTATAATTTCTCTTTTTGGGCCTTGGATCTTTGAGTTTACATTACTGATATGATGTGATTTGCGATGATTGGATTTTTTTTCATGAAGCGATTGGATTCGGTTGATTTGATTTTATTTTCAGATTTACTTAGATCTTTCCTTTCCTTTTCCAGGTCTGCTCGAAGGGGCTTTGCGAGATTGATTGATTCCTTTCTGATTTGGTTATCCATGTTCACATTCAATTTGGCTGGCCCTTATTTTTGATTCCTTTGGATTGACTGAATTAGTTTCCAATGTGGATATCCACTTGTCGAGACTTGATGAATCGATATCTATTTGAATAGTTTGTGAATTTACTCGCATTATGGTTCTTCGCGAACTTGCTTCATTTAGTTTAACCATTGATTGGGATTCACTTGTTTTCCTCTTTTTCTTTCAGAACAGGTGCTACAGTCCCGGTCGGATTGAATGTTGCCGAGGGAGGTCGTTGGTAGTGATGATACTTGTCTGAACCTGCGTTGGAGCCTTTGTGTGCTGATGTTTCATGAGTTCTTGTTATGGTGTCTAACTCGCCATTGGACTCAATTTTCTGGTATCTCCTCTGTTTGCAGATGGTTTGTCTCAATTGATTCCATTATAGCTTGGGGCAATGATGTTCAGACTGAGCCTTTCATGCTTTGGATATTTGAGGGCATGAATTGTCCTGGTGAACTGATATGCTTCTTATGGTATGGGTTTATTCTCTTTCTGATGTCATTTGACTCTATCTTCTTTGACTCTTTCTGTTGTGCTCTACGGGTTTGGTTGTGACTGGTATGATCTGAACTTTTGAATCTTAACCTAGGTTTGATATTTACTGAACCATGCCCTGTTTCTGGTTTTTTGTTTCTGCTGAACTGGTTCTTTGAATAGATGTAGCTATGATATGGGTTTGACCTCCTAATCTTGTCTCTTCCTTTTTATGCACCTGAGCTGCTTCATATTTATGGATTGAGTTATCTACTCAAGCTTTGTGCAGCTGAGCAGCTTTGGCCTTAAATCCTGTTATGACTCTGTACTGATGCTGTTGTGGTGAATTTCAGGTGTTGGAAATCTTTGAAAACAAAGCGATTCAGACCTGCCGGCATCCGGGTCTGAGTCCGAATTGGCTGTGTTGTTTTACCCTTGTATCAGTTTTGGAAAGTAAATTGGGATTTACTTGATTTTGAAATGAATCCAATTACGGCAAAAAACGAATCAGTCCCGCTTCTTTTATCTCTTTTATCTCTCGGCTGCCCCTTAGATAAGAACAGATGTTACCTGATCTGACGCTAATGGCGTGGATTGGTAACGGGGGTAGGATGCGACTTCGGTCGTGCCACTCCCGGCACTCGATGATGATGTTATTCTGAGAGTGTCAAAGATAACTTCTAACCCTTTCTTGCTTCTGTTTGTTTCTCTTTTCTTTTGCAGGTGATCGAGAATTTCGTGGAGCACTCAAGGGAAAATCAAATGAAGAACCAAAGAGTTTTTAGGACTTAGGACTTTTAGAGTAGATGTTCAATGAAACTTCTTGTAAACAAAAATGAATATTCATGAATGAAATTCAAAGGTTATTTATCCCTTTCGATTGTAAATTAAGTACTTATGAAATAAAATTCAACAAATACTTATTTACTTCTCAATTGAAATCTCAAATACTTATGAATACCAAATTTTGAAATTGTTTATATTTACTTCTTAGTTGTAAATTATAAATATTTATGAATAAAAAATCCACAAATATTTGAATTTACTTCCTAATTGTAAAGTATAAACATTCACGAATGATATTCACAAATATTAAACTTTCACTTCCCTTTCCGTATTAGACAGTATTATGAACGATACTTTGACCATTTTAACCGCAACCTGATTAACTCCAAATAAATTCAAAATAATCCCACTTATTGTATGTCCGAAATGCTTTATTGATGAACACAAAAAACTGCTCAAACGATCTTAGAACGAAACATGGGCAACTGATGGCCCACATTCAAATATGTTTCTGACCAATTTTCCAGTAGTAATGACGCCTTGATATAATCGAACAATGCCTCAGAAATAGTGTCTCAAGTGTCTCAAAGCTTAGTAACAGCCCGTCTTTAAAGGATTAACGGAATCCACGTAAAATGACCAAAATACCCCTGGAACCAATCCTGCAAAACAAACACCTCCATGACTTGATAGTGGTTAGCAGATGCACAGATGAGATGCTATGCGAAATGACTGACTAAATATAAGGGTAAAATTTGGGGTATTACACATATGCTCCATATTTGGTTTGGATTCAGAGTAGAGCCAAAGAGTTGATGATGCCATATCCGTCTATTCAGCCTGTGAATCCTCCTGAGATTGCAGAGCCCACTACAGTAGATATCCAAAGGTATGACCAGGTATGTCGCGAGAAGGAAGAGTTGCAGAAGACAAACGAAGAGTTAGAGAGAGAGATGGCTCAGCTCAGAAGTGAAAGGAACGAAGCAAGGTATTCTTTGAAAAAGCAAACAGAATTGGTGAATAAGTTGGGAACAGACTTAACTCAGGAGACTAAAGATAGAGAGCACACAGGCCAATATTTGAATGCTTCTTATCGTATTCTGGCCACGAAGAAGGAAGAGTTGAGTAAAGCCTATTTGCATATTTCCAAGTTTGAGGCTCAGTGGAACGTTGCCATGTCTACTAGCAAGCAGCGTGAAGACAAGTTGAAGGCGCATATCATCAAACAGAAGGCCCAGCTCAAAGCTAAGGATGAGGAGATCTCAAAGGAAGCCGCACTCAGAAGACATAGTGACTGCAAACTATATGAAGCGCTTGCAACCTTGGAGGAGCATAGAGAGGAAGCTAGTGCTAAAAGGCGCAGACTTGAGGAGGTTGTGGGGAAGGAGGACTCGGTCGAGGATCTTCAGTCCACTATCAGTCAGCAGGAGTTGCTCATACGTGGTTTGCTCACTAGGCCAGATCATCCGGATGCACAGGCGTTGTTGAAGGATTTCCAGTCTCACCACCCAGTTTGATTTGTTTCTTTTTATTCTGTAGTAGACTTTTGTATGGACCATCACCAGACCTGTTGGTTGAGGTCCCTTTCTGTTTGTACTCATTTTCTGTTTATACTTTGCCTATGGGCTTGTGTTTATATATGAGGAGTTTCTATTATGTGCTTGCCTGCGGGGCTCTCCATCGTCTTGGTTGTCATCACGAAGCTAGAATCGAGGAGGAAATGTCCCCATTTGCATAAATACATGTCTGCATTTTATCATGTTTTTTCGCATTTGCATGTGCATCGGAACTGTTAACCTTATCTTGTTTCTTGTGCCACTAGTGTTTCAGGATTGCAGAATGGATAACTCACTGCTACGGTACTAGAGGTAACCAGAAGAGGCTGATGGATCAAATACAAGTAGAAATGCAAGAGATGAGGGATCGTATTGCACAGTTGATGGATATGATGCAAGGAGTTGCTACCGGTCAGGCTCAACTTCAGACCATGGTGCAACCCCTGTTGACACGAGTTGATGATGATGGGGTACTACACGATGGGATTGCTACTAACCATACTCGGGTTGAAACCCCTCAGGCGGGAAATTCAATACCAACTTTAGTCATCCCTAATGCAGAAGGGGGTGGTCCCGGAGCTGGTGCTGGGAATGAGACAGGTTTTAATGCTGGCGGTAACGGTAACGGGAATGGCCATGGCTTTGGTTTTGATACTACAGGTGCCATTCATGGTAGTTTGGACCATACATGGAACGAGGATCGGCAAGAGGATATATTCACTCCAAGGTTTATAAATGTTGTAGGACCTTCTGAGGCTGATAGAAGGATTCAAATGATTGAAGAAAAGATGCGATCTCTTGAGTGCCAAAATTCCATGGGGCTAGATATGTCCAACCTGGGGCTGATCCCAGGCTTAAGAGTGCCTCACAAATTCAAACTGCCCGACTTCGATAAGTACAAAGGCACTACTTGCCCGAGGGTTCACCTGCGCTCGTACTATAGGAAGATGTCCGCGTACTCGGACGATGAAAAACTCTTGATGTACTTTTTCCAGGATAGCTTGTCCGGCCCCTCTTTAGAGTGGTACATGGGGCTGGAGCCCGCTAACATCCGCAGCTGGAAAGAACTAGCCGAGGCTTTTGTAAAGCACTATCAATACAATAGTGACCTTGCACCGAATAGAGTCCAGTTGCAGAATCTCTCTCAAAAAAGTAACGAATGCTTTAAAGAGTACGCCCAGAGGTGGCGAGAGCTTGTTGCTAGGGTGCAACCACCAATGGTAGAGAGGGAGCTTGTGGACATGTTTGTTGCTACTCTACCAGGGGTGTACTATGAAAAACTGATAAGCAGTATGTCCGGAAGTTTCTCAGATTTGATAATCACTGGTGAAAGGGTGGAGAGAGGCATCAAGCTTGGAAAGATTCAGGTGGGAGAGGTACCCTCAGCTAGAGGAGGAGGAAAAAGATATTTGGAAACAAGAAGCGTGAAGGTGACGTTAGCTCAGTGACAAGTTCTAGAGGAAGAGGAAGGGGTCAGCCCCGGAACCAATATCACCAACAGCAAGTGGCTAGTGTCACTATTCCTGTGCCACAGCAACAACGACCACAACAACAACAACAGCAAAGACAGTATCAGCCACAACAGCAAAACCAGCAAGGTTATAGGAGGTATCCTGATAGGGTCAGGCCGAATAGAGTATTTGACACTCCACCAATGCCTTAATCTCAGGTGCTTCAGACTTTATTGCAGCTACAATTAATTCAGAAAAGGACTCTCGCTCCTTTGACAGGTGATCCCCCACCCGGCTATGATGCAAATGCACGTTGCGAATTTCACTCTGGGGCGCCTGGTCACTCTATTGACGATTGCAAGGCTTTTAAACACAAGCTGCAAGATCTCATTGATAGTAAAGCGATAAATTTTTCTCATGATGCACCTAACGTCGTGCAAAACCCTATGCCAAACCATGGGCAGGCTAGAGTTTGTGTTATTCTGGTGGAGGAGGATTTAGACTTGATAATGGATGTGAATGAATTGAAGACTCCATTGAAGTTTGTGAAGGACAAATTGATGGGAGGAGGTGTATTCCTAGGCTGTAATGAGGATTGTGTTAATTGATTAAGTCATCCTGAGGGATGCGTTGATCTAAGAAAATGTATCCAAGGAATGATAGATGAGGGGACATTGCAGTTTGGGTGGACTGTAGAAAAGAAACCTGTTGAGGAAATGAGCGAGGAGAGGGATGAGGTCGCTACGATCTCGATCCCATATAAGACTATAACTATCTCAGCGCCTCCTAGGCCATCAACAATCACTATTACCAAAGCAGGACCTGTGCCTTATGAAAGCACCAAAGCCATCCCGTGGAACTATGGGGCTGAGGTGTACTGTAATGGTCAGAAGATAGATTTGAAAATTTTTCTTGTGGAGTCTGCAGAGAATGTTGTAGGGGCAGGGGCAATTACCCGAAGCGGCAGGGTCTTTGCATCGCCCGAAGTGGCGATTGAAAAAGCAGATAGGGGGAAGGGTAAGATGGTGATTGAAGAAACTTCCCAGTCTGGTGAAAAAGGATCTTTGGAGAATGATGTGGAGGAGGTCATGAGGATAATACGCAAAAGCGACTACAAGATAGTCGAGCATTTGCAGCAGACACCTTCCAAAATTTCAACATTATCGCTGTTGTTGAGTTCCGAAGCACATAGAAATGCATTGATGAAAGTGTTGAGTACCACTTTTGTGCCTCAGGAAATATCAGTAAATCAGCTTGAAGGGGTTGTTTGGCATGTAAGCGCGGGAAATGGCCTTGGATTCACAAATATAGACTTAACGCCCAGGGGCAGAAACCACAATTGTGCGCTGCACATTTCTATTGAATGTAGAGGCGTGGTTATGTCTCATGTCCTTGTTGACACAGGGTCATCTTTGAATATGCTGCCGAAGAAGGCACTTATGAAGCTGGATACTCGAGGAATTACCTGTACACCAAGTGATTTGGTTGTACGTGCTTTCGATGGTACTCGGAGGTCTGTCTTCGGTGAGCTGACTTTGCCTATCCAAGTGGGCCTAGACGTTTTCGACGCTGTATTTTATATCATGGACATTCAGCCTGTTTATAGTTGTTTGTTAGGCAGGCCATGGATCCACTCAACTGGGGCTGTCACATCGACTATGCATCAGAAGTTGAAATACATGGTTGGTGGTGTTGCACCCCAAAATTTGCCTAACCTTTTTCTTACCTGGTTTATGTTTCATTGCATTAGCATTGCATTGTTCTAGCATTTGCATAGCATAGAATTATTCATTTAGCAGGGGATCAAGTGTGGTTTATATCAAGAGGAGCCTATCTAGAGGTCTTATTCAAGCTTGAGATGTCACCAAGGTCATCAGAAAGTGGGTTGTGTTCTTGAGAAGTTTGGTTGTTTGTATGTGGTTCATCTCCTAACCTGAGGACCAATTGAAGACCATCAGTGGGTTGTGAAGCCTTGATCATGGATAGCATGTGGATAGAGCTCATGGAGTGCCTTGAGGATCATGAGAGAGCTCAGTCAAGTCATTATGCTAGGTGTGAAGAGCCACAGCTGAAGGTGTTGCAATTAGGGTTTTCATCTGGTTAACCTTGAGTCAACTGTGCAATTGGGGAGGATAAAAGCCTATTTCTAAGTCTTTGTGATCATGGAAAGTTGTGTTGAGATAAATGAGGTGATATTCCAAGATCAATTCAAGAAAAGTTCAGAGTGTGAGGAGTTGCTAAACTAGGGTTCTCAGGGTAAAATCCCCTATTTAGTGCCTGACTTCAAGACCACTTATCTCAAGCTACAAGTTTCATATCAACTTTTGGCCAACATCAAACTTGTAGAGCATGATCTTAGATTTAATTTGAGTACTAGAAGTCCTCCATTGGATTTATAGAACTCAAGTTATGATCCAGACAAGTTACAGATCATCAGATGAATGTGAAATTTGTCTGCAAAAGTCAACCAACTTCCATGGAACATTTGACCTAGAAGGGTGTTTCTCCTCAACTTTTTGCCAACATGAAAGTTGTAGGTATTGATCTTAGCTTTCCAAATTGTACTATAAGTCTTTCACCTGATTTGTAGAACTCAATTTATGAGGTTTACAAGTCAGGGGTATTTTGGGAAAGTGAGATTATAGGTCATTTGGCATTGTAGGTCATTTTCACTATCTTGCACACTTCAAATGAAGTTTTGTCCAACATGAAACTTACTTAAAATGGGATTTTTAGGCTAACCATGTATCCATAAGGCTTTGATTTGGCTTAGGGTGAGACTTGGTTTGAAGGAATTTGGTAAAGGGCATTTTTAAAGGCATTTAAGTTGAAAAATCCAAATTAATTCATATATGCTCAAGACAATGCAAATGAGTACTCATTTTGATCAGAAACATCATTTTGAACTCAATGGTAATATTGGAAAATCTATTTGGGGCATATTTCATGACATTTCACTTTGTTACTTCATGAATAAGTAACACATCAAAGGTTGGTCATATGATGCAAACAAGGACTCAATTTGGTCCATACACTCTCCATAGTCCACAAGCAAGGAAAATGAGACTTCTTGGAGAAGGAATTGACTCAGATTCGTGTACACCATGATTGAACTTTCAAGCTAAAATTGATTTTTGGATCTCTCTGTTTGGGCCTCCAATGGGCCTCCAAATCATCAAAATCAATTCTATATAAGTTCAGAAGGAGGTTCAGTGCAAGGTTGGTGATCATTTGCAGTTGGAGCCAGAGATTGCAGAGGGAATTTTCAAGCCAAAACTGAAAATCGTGTTTGGATTTTGAGAGCTTTTCAGAGCAAATCAAGATTTCCAATAGCATTATCCTTCATCAAGGAACGATTCTGCATCATCTGGAAGGAAGAATCACAGTGGAAGTGCCTCAATTCGAAGCTACAAACCAGGTATGCACATTTCAAAATTGCACTAATTCTAGGTTGATTTAGCTTGATTTGATATGTGGTTAAGCTTTAGGAAGATGACTAGATGGATTTTAGATCATAATTGTGGAGTTTAGGGACAAATTAAGATGTGAGCAACTTTCTGTTTGGATGTGAATCTCTCTGATCTTGAGGTGTTTCCATGACCTGCAACTAGTGCCTTACTGGAGAAGACGGTGGCGCGGCCATCGGACCACCGTCTGGTTCACCTGAACTAACTTCCCTCCAATTCCAGTTCAAACAAGGAAGACAAGCCATCAGCCCTTGGATCTGCTTGGATATTTGACTCAGTAATTCAATCCCACGCTTGTGATTTAATCTGAGTTTTGACCTTGGACTCCCAAAACATTGCGTATCATTTATGCGTTGGCAGCATCTGGATCCTTGGATGTGAATCCAAAGTCTCTTGATCCAACGTCCCTCTTATTTTCCTGGCATTTTATTTTCTTTAATTGATTTTTTTTATTTATTTTAATTGCTTTTCCATTTTTAATTCATAATAGTTTCAATTTTGATCAGAAAAATATGTGCATGCTCTGGATTTTATTTCTGATTTTATGATACTTTTAGATTTTATTTTCATTCAATTTTCAATTTAATTTGATTTTTTGCATTTTCTTTATTTCTTTAATTTTGGCATATTTCCTCATTTTCTTGCTGATTTTTGTATGGTTGTTTGGTATAGAATTTGAGTGAGATTTTTGGCTGGCTGTTAGTATAGAGATGAATGATCCCTTAGGAATTATTTTATATTTTTTAGATAACTTTAGGACTGGTTTTGAATTAGGTTCCCATGACCTTCCATTTTAGGGTTTCCCTTTGACACTTGGTGATTTAGGAATTCTTAGGTGACTTTCCCTTTAGATTCCATCCCTGGATTTCCTACTATAGGTACCTAACACATGTAGGTTCCCTTAGAAAATTTTATAGGATTTTAGAAGTAGTTTTGGTATTTTAAATAGATTTAAAACTTAGGCTAGTTTTGACATGCTTCTAACATGACTTCTCCTTTAGAATGACCTCAATGGTGGCCCATAGCATAAGATCAATTTTCCATTCCTTTTGGATGGTGCTTTAGACATATAGAGGCTTCTGTTTGCTTGAATTTGGTGTTTGGTTTTGGTGTTTAGACCTCCCTTTAGTAGCTTTCTTGTAGCTTAATCAATTAGGGCTTAGGAAGAGCTTAGTTTTGATTTCTCTTTCTTCAAATAAACATGGATTGCTTTGATTACTTTCCATTCCCATCCTATGATACAAGGTCCCTATGTGGAAGCCTCATCCCTCCCTCGGAAGGATGTGTGGCATAACACAATAGGTAGAACCTTTGAGGATGCCTATCTCAGATGTATGGTTGAGTGCCATGATGGATTCCCTTGGTTTCCATCATGCTTCCCATCATCATGCATTGATCTTGATGTTAACTCTTTTCTATTTTGTTGGAGCTTGTTGAAGCTTGAAGATGAAGTCTTCTCTTGAAGATAGCTTGGGCATGGAGATCAAACTGCAGATTATTGATTGTTTTGCTGTTAGACTGCTTTGTTGTTGAGCTGCTTGTCTGCTATTTTGTTTGCTGTATTTTTTCTAATTGCTTGACTACACTTGTGTAACTGTTTGTTTTGTGTGTTGCATTAGACTAGGCCTCATGTAGATGATTTTAGACCTAAGAGCATCCTAAAGGTTGAGTTTCTCCCTTTGCTTGTCTGCATTAGAGGTTGAGTCTGTCTCCCTCTACTTGACTGTTATTGCTTGGCTTTGCTTGCTGGCTTAAGGTTGAGTCTGTCTCCCTTGCCTATGTGATGTGTTGCCTCTGGCTTGCTTGCTATAGAAGTTAAGTTTGTCTCCTTCTGCTTGTATTGTTGCATTGCATGCATTTTTACATACAGTCATTTCTTTCAGTTTATTTCTTTTGCTGTTGCTTTCCTTTGCCATGTTCCCCTAGGAACTCTGACTTCTCTTGTTCAAGAGAAGTTATAACAGACATTAGGGTTATAACCATGCATGATAACATTAGGTAGTTCCCTCCTAACCTCAATCATAGGTTCAACTTTGCATGACAACTTTAGGATTGGATTAGTTCCCCTTTACTGCGTCCTTTCTCTTCTCATCTTCAAACAAATCAAAATACAGTAATAAAGGCTAATTGATGTCGTACGCTACGAGCCTTAAGCTACTTGAGAAAGGGTTGTTGGAGAGTTTCTTTTCAACAGCTTGGATGTTTAGTATGGTACCCTTTGGGTGAAATGCGACGCATTCACTCTCAGGTCATAGTCTCTAGTGTGATATCAGTTGCAAACATCCATAAAAGATACTTCTTCTAAAAGACAGAAAACAAAGATCAACATCTTTTTGTCCTCTTGGACCTTTAATCCCTGGAAACCATTTTCATAAGGAGAGTTCTGTTAACTCCCGGTTCTACCGCAAACGGTAAACGCCTAAGTCTCCGTCGAGCGAGCTGCATACACCAACTGCTGGAACCGTCTGTTAACCCTACTCGGATAAAAAAGACAAACTTGTGTCTCTTGTTGTCCTAAACTACGTTTGTTCTGATCTTTCGCGTCGTGTGAAAGTATGTAGGCACGAGATGCGATATCTCGGTGAGCAACCTTCCCCCGTAACCAGTAGTTAGGCGAACTACGTTGACTCTGATTTCTCGTCTTAGACGGGAATACGTAGGCATAGAACTGTTGTGTTCTGCCGAGTCAATTTTATTTTCTTTTCAGACCAAACTTTTAGCGTAGATAGATAAATCAACCTGTCATATAAACACAACAAGCGTGGATCCCATCGAGTACGATGGACGTGAGGGGTGCTAATACCTTCCCCTTGCGTAACCGACTCCCGAACCCAGACAATGGTTGCGATGGCCTTGTCTTATACCTTTTCGTCAGGCTTTTCCAATCGTTTCCTTTCCCTTTCTGTGGGATAAATAACGAAAGGTGGTGACTCTTCTGTTTTGCCGGCACCTTATTTTTGCAGTAGCGACAAGTGGCAGTGTTGTGACAGTGTGTGGAGAAGAAGACATCATGGTTAGTCACCTGTCTTCTTTCAAGTACTTCGAAGTAGATGGGGAAATTCATGAGACCCTGTGTCAGGCATTTGAAACTGTTCAGTTGAAGGATAAGGCGCCGGTGGTGAGAAAAGAGCCTGAGGTGGCTATGTCTTCTTTCAAGGAAGCGCGGGTTGTGGTACAAGCTGGCTCAGCTAAAGGATGGGGGCAGGTGATAGATATCCCTCAAAAGCAAGACAAATTCGGTCTGGGGTACCACCCATCGTCTTCACAAAGCACACCGAAGTTCAAGGGGCCGATCAGGTTTACCAGCGGAGGTGTCTTCTTCGAGCAGATCAATGCCATTTCTAAGGACGAAGCTGGAGACAGTGACTGCGACATGGATGCCTGGATCAAGCCATGCCTTCCAGGACAGCGCTTATGCAACTTGTCCATCGAGGAATTTGTCCAAGTGACCAATGAGCAGTAATGCTTTGTTTTTCAATTATCGTACGACCCTATGTTCTACCCGGAGCATAGTGGTTTGTTATTTTAGGGCTTATCTTGTTTATGTTTGAATATTGTTTCATCTATTAATCAAAGGGCATTTTTCCATTCAAATTTTGAGATCTCTGTTTTTCTTGTTTTATCTTTAACAATAAAATGGCAATGTGTTTGTTTGCATATCATTTGAAGCACTTAACCATTTTCATTGCAGGTCTCATATCATTGCAGATGACACCGACCAAGAATCTTCTATGACTCGCTTCGACTTTGATAACCCGGTATTCCAAGCTGAAGAAGAGATTGATGAGGATGAAGACTTGCCTGAGGAATTGGCTAGACTCTTAAGACAAGAAGAAAAGGTCATTCTGCCTCATGAAGAAGAGATTGAGATCGTCAACTTGGGTTCTGAAGAGGTTGTTAGAAATGTCAGGATAGGGGCTGCATTGCAAAAAGACATCAAGCAAAGGTTGATAGAGATGCTTCGAGAGTACAGTGACATCTTTGCTTGGTCTTACGAAGATATGCCCGGACTTGATACTGACATTGTGGTTCATCAATTTCCACTTCGGGAAGAATGTCCACCCGTCAAGCAAAAGCTTAGGAGGACGAGACCAGACATGGCGGTAAAAATCAAAGAAGAAGTTCAAAAGCAGTTGGACGCTGGATTTTTAGCCGTGACAACTTACCCTCCGTGGGTCGCCAACATTGTACCTGTACCTAAGAAGGATGGTAAGGTACGAATGTGCGTTGATTATATAGACTTAAATAGGTCGAGCCCAAAGGATGATTTCCCGCTCCCCCATATTGACGTATTGGTTGACAATACAGCTTAATTCTCGGTGTTTTCCTTCATGGATGGCTTCTCCGGTTATAATCAGATAAAAGTGGCACCAGAGGACATGGAGAAGACAACATTCATTACACCGTGGGGAACATTTTGCTATAAGGTGATGCTGTTTGGGTTGAAAAACGCAGGGGCAACTTATCAGCGGGAAATGGTGACTTTATTTCATGATATGATTCATCATGAGATTGAGGTTTATGTGGATGACATGATCGCGAAGTCCCAGACGGAGGAAGAACATCTGGTCAATCTATTGAAGCTGTTTGAGAGGTTGAGGAAGTTGAAATTGAGGTTGAATCCAAATAAGTGCACTTTCGGAGTTCGGTCCGGAAAGCTATTGGGGTTTATCGTCAGTAGAAAAGGAATCGAGGTAGATCCTGCAAAAATAAGAGTTATTCAAGAAATGCCAGCACCGAAGACTGAAAAAGAGGTATGTGGTTTCTTAGGGAGGTTGAACTACATCGCTCGGTTCATATCTCATCTAACAGCCACGTGTGAACCAATGTTTAAATTATTAAAAAAGGATCAGGCGGTGGTCTGGAACGAAAATTGTCAAAGAGCATTCGATAAGATAAAACAGTACTTGCAGGAACCTCCGATACTGATACCCCCAATGGCTGGAAGACCATTAATCATGTATTTAACGGTTCTGGAGAATAGTATGGGTTGTGTTCTCGGTCAACACGACGAGACAGGGAGAAAGGAGCATGTGATTTATTACTTGAGTAAAAAGTTCACAAATTGTGAGTCCCGTTACTCAATGCTTGAAAAAACGTGTTGCGTACTCGCTTGGGCGGCCAAACGTTTAAGACATTACATACTCAATCATACAACCATGCTAATTTCGAAGATGGATCCGATTAAATATATCTTTGAAAAGCAGGCACTTTCTGGAAGGATTTCCAGATGGCAAATGGTATTGACAAAATATGACATCCAGTACGTTTCCCAGAAAGCCATTAAGGGGAGTGTTCTGTCAGAATACCTTGCTGAACAACCAAATGATGATTACCAACTGATGAGATTTGAATTTCCAGATGAGGACATTATGTATTTAAAAGCAAAAGATTGTGATGAGCCATTACCCACTGAAGAACCAGAGAGGGGATCTCAATGGCAGATGATATTCGATGGTGCAGTTAATTCGTATGGTAGCGGAATTGGGGAAATTATCACAACTCCCCCATGGAACTCATATCCCCTTCACTGCCAGATTAACTTTCTCTTGTACCAACAACGAGGCCGAGTACGAAGCATGTATCATGGGTCTGGAAGAAGCTATTGATCTGAGGATCAAGAATCTGGATGTATATGGCGATTCAGCGCTAGTTGTTAATCAGATCGAAAGAGAATGGGAAACTCGACAGCCCAATTTGATCCCTCACAAGGATTATGCGAGAAGACTGTTACCATTTTTCGACCGTATAGACTTCCACCATGTGCCAAGAGCGGAGAATCAAATGGCAGACGCTTTGGCTACACTGTCTTCAATGTACAAGGTCAATTTTGGGAATGAAGCGCCAAGGATTGTTATCTCACGCCTCGACAGGCCCGCTTTCATATTTGCTATTGAGGGAGCTTCCGATGGTAAACCGTGGTTTCATGACATCCAGAATTTCCTTAAGAACCAAGAGTATCCGCCAGGGGCATCGACCCAGGATAAGAAAACTCTTAGGAGATTGTCTGGAAACTTCTACCTCAATCCAAATGGTGTGTTGTATAGGAGGAATCATGATCTGGTACTACTCAGGTGTGTGGACGAAAAAGAAGCAAGTTTGCTTATGGAAGAAGTCCACGAGGGTACTTTTGGCACGCATGTCAGCGGACATGCCATGACTCGAAAGATACTACGAGCTGGTTATTTTTGGCTAACAATGGAGTCGGATTGTTTCAAATTCGCGAAGAGATGCCATAAATGCCAAATTTATACTGATAAGATTCATGTGCCGCCATGCCCATTGAATGTAATGTCATACCCTTGGCCGTTCTCCATGTGGGGAATCGATATGATTGGAAAGATCGAGCCCGCTGCTTCCAACGGACACTGTCTTATCCTGGTAGCCATCGATTACTTTACCAAGTGGGTAGAGGCAGCATTGTATGCTAATGTGACCAAGCAAGTGGTAGCAAGATTCATAAAGAAAGACATCATCTGCAGATATGGAATTCCCGAGCGAATCATTACTGACAATGGTTCGAATCTAAATAATAAGATGATGAAGGATTTATGCCAGAGCTTCAAGATTGAACATCACAACTCATCACCCTATCGGCCGAAGATGAATGGCGTTGTTGAAGCGGCCAAAAAGAATATTAAAAAGATAGTGCAAAAGATGGTTGTTACATACAAAGATTGGCATGAAATGTTACCTTTTGCTTTGCACGGTTATCGTACATCGGTATGCACATCAACCGGGGCAACTCCTTTCTCACTAGTGTACAGTATGGAAGTTGTCCTACCGCTAGAGGTTGAGATTCCTTCTTTAAGGGTTTTGGTTGACGTAAAACTTGATGAGGCAGAATGGATCAAGAATAGATTGAATCAACTTAGTCTGATGGACAAAAAGAAGCTAGCATCAATTGCATATGGTCGTTTGTACCAGAGCCGGATGAAGAAAGCTTATGATAAGAAGGTGCACCCTCGAAGCTTTTAGACGGGCGATCTTGTGCTGAAAAAGATTCTCCCACCACAGTCAGATCACAGGGGCAAATGGACTCCCAACTATGAAGGTCCATTTGTTGTACGAAAGGTTTTCTCTGGAGGAGCCTTAGTATTATCCACCATGGACGGTGAGGACTTTGCATCCCCTGTGAACGCAGACGCAGTTAAAAAATACTTTGCTTAAAAGAGACCCGTTGGACACAAAAAGAAAAGTCCAGGCAAAAATGGGGCATCCCGGCGAACCATAAAAAAGGAAAAAAGGTTCGGGCAAAAATTAGGGATAAAATTGAAAATATATAAACCCGCAAAGTTGAAAACCTGAAAAGGCGACTTTGGCAAAAATGGGTATCCCGGTGAATCGAAAACCCGAAAGGGCGGTTCAGGCAAAAGTTAGGGATTGAAAAGCAAATGACTGCGGTCTGCGTATTGAACTTCATTGCTTAATGGATTGGGAGAACTTGAAGGCCGTTTATCCGAATCAATCTCTTCTGAAGATGAAGTGTCCGGAAAGCGTCAGGGTCAAGCGAGTCATAGAGGAATCAGCTCATGGTGCTTGTCTGCGCCACATTGCCGACATTGCTGTACTTTTTGTTTAAAATGTACACTTTTGTATTTGCTTTTATGCATACTTGTAGTTTTTGCGCAGCTTCCTCTTTTCATGAGTTGCATCTGTTGTAAAAACTTTGCCTATTCACAGGCCGTTTATCAATAAACATGTACTATTCAGTACTTTGTTTGTGTGCTTTGTTTTATGCTTTTACTGTTTTGTTTGTGAAAAACGCCCGATGTTTTTGATGAACTTGCATATATAAACTTGCAAGCCTTGGCCAATAATTGCTAAAACTTTGATATTAATTGAACAATGTCACGGACGATGACCAAGATAGGCTTGTTGTATAGGATGTCTTATCTGTTTGCCTTTTGCAGGGTTGTTACCCTTGGGGCAAGGTTTTATGAATATGGATGGATTCATCTTTTCCCCCAGACAGTGTTGTTCTCCAGCAATCGAGGTTGCATCTCTATCCCAGTAGAGTTAGATGTTGTGTTTAGCATGTCCCTGGTAGTTGGCCAGTGCATTTTTAATCCTCCGCAGAGTACGAGTATGCGCTTACTCCCCAGTGAGTCAAAATTTGGGTGTATCCCCACAAGTAGGTGCCAGGTTTTGCCCAAAAGTGGCCTGGTATTTCTCCCTCTCACTCAGTCTGATTGCAAAACTCATCCTCCGGCAGTGCAGATTAAGGCTTCAGCAGTTAAGTCGTTCCCCAAGATAGTTGCGTCTTGGAAGGCCGTTCAAGGCATTTTGTTTCTCCTCAGGTAAGTTAGGTTGTTTAGCCTGTTTGTTTTAAGTACTCAGTGAGTTATTTGTTCTTCAGAAGGTTTTGTATTCCGGAGAGTCAGCCCGGACATTTACCTCAGCAAGTCTTGATCCGCATCCTCGGTTGATGTTGGATTTTCTATTCTTTTATGAACTTTATCCCCGGTAGGTGAGCCTTTCGAGGCCTTTTTGGTGTAAGTCCAATTGTTATTGGCATGGGTAACATTTTCCCTGCAGGGTTGTTTGTCGTTCCTGACAGGATGGTTTCTATTTCTCTGGCATTTACTTTGTTGTTTTAGTTCTGATGCATCTACATGTGTGCATAGCATCTACCCAAACGCGTAGCATTTCCATTTCGTATGGAGCATTACGCCATTTTCAAACATTTGCATGTGAAACATAGACCAGGTTGTTATCTCTTTGTTTCAGGTGTTTCTCCGGAGGTTTGATCTTCTCTTTTGGTGTCCAGACCATGTGTTTTATTTTAAGCCTGTGTGGTATTCAGACCCTGGCTCATGTTACTCCCTGTTGCACCCTAAAATTTGCTCAACCATATTCATGTGGTTCATGGTTCATTGTCACTAGCATTTGCATATAGAGTCATGTACATAGACTAACCATCTGCATAGCATAAGCATAGCATGTCATTCAACAGGAGATCAATCATTATTCTCATCTCTAGAGGCCTAGCAAGAGGTTATTATTCCAATTCAATCTCATGCAAGTCATCAGGAAAGAATTTGAAAGCAAGGAGTTCAGCAGATCAAGCCTTGAGTCCATCTCCTAGCTGAGGGTATCTGAGGATCAACAAGAGGGTTATGAGCTGTGAAATGCAAGCATGGAGAGTATCTAGACATCTTGAGAGACTTATAAAGTCATTTGGAGAAGGAAACAAGTTGTTGATGTGAGCACAAGAGCTACAGTTGAAGATAGTCAACTAGGGTTTCATCTGGGTCAACCCTAGGTCAACCCTAGGTCAATTGACTGACTTAAGAGGGCATTCAAGTCTATTGGAGAGATGTGGGGATCAACATTTGATATATGAAGAAGGATATGGAGATATGACAAGGAGAATTCAAGAGAAATCAAGGAGAAGAGGAGTTACTAAATTAGGGTTTCTCTGTAAAATCCCCTAGTTTAGGTCAAATTTCCAAGCAAGATAAGTCAAAATGCTAACTTCAAATGGCTTCTTGGCCAACATGAAACTTGTAGAGGATCTCAAGACCTTTAATTTGAGTGGTGGAAGACATCAAGGAGATTTATAGAACTCAAGTTATGGTCCTTACAAGTTACAGGTCATCTGAGGTGTCTGAATTTTTGTCTGTGAAAGTGACTTGACTTCCAAGCTAGTTTTGCCCCTCAAGGAGATTTCAAATGAATTCTTGGTCAACATAAGAGTTGTTCCTCATTGTCTTAGCTTTCTAGAATGGTATGGTATGCCTTCATATGATGTGGAGAACTCAACTTATGGTCTTGACAAGCAAAGGGTATTTTGGGCATTTGTGAATTACAGGTCATTTTAACCTATGTCCAAAACTCATACAAGGAGGCCCCAAATGGAAAAACTTACAACATCAAACTTGCTCCAAATGGGATTTTAAGTCTAGAAAGAAGGTCACAAGTTATTGGAGAAGCTCATAACATGATGTTACATAATTGGTCAAAATGTGAACTAAAAAGGCATATAAAGTGAATGATTTCAAAGTGAAAATTGGTTTGGGAGATTTATAGGTCCAAATTGCACAATCCAAATACTCATTTTAATTGGAAAACATGTTTTAGAGAGGTTGGTGTTATTACATTTCTTGTTTGGGGTCAGAATCATGGAGCTCCTTTGTAAACCACTTGCTTGAATTACAAGTTACACATCCAAAATCTTACATAAGCCAATTCAGGCCAATTCACTTGTACAAACACATTTGCCTTGGTTCATATGATTGAAAGGGAGAGGTTTTGGCTGACAAAAGCAAGGATTACACGACTGTAGCTTCTCACTTCCATGGCTATGACAGAAAATTGGATCAGGCTGTTTGGGCTTTAAGGGTGGATCAAAAGCCCATGAATGAGTTCTATAAAAGGTTTAGAATGAGTGCAGATAGAAAGGGTTGGAGAATTCGAGTTGAGGAGAGAGTTGGTAACTGAATTTTCAAGGTTCATAACAGAATTCGGTTTTGGAGATCAAGGCTTGATCAAGCGCAATTGAGGTGTGGAAAAGCTTCTCATAGCTTCACTGAAGGTGTTTGACTCATCGTGGAGTTTGTTTTGTGCCTCCAAGTACCTCTGTTAGCAAGATTTTTTCAGGTATGTAACTTCCATTTTCTACACCATTTTAGGCTGAATTAGGTAGAATTCTTCTTATGGTTAGGATCTAGTATGAACAAGGAACGTTTCTGGATAGGTTTGATAGCAATTGTTGATGTTTGATCATGGAGTGTGAATTCTGTTAAGAGTTAGTTAGGCGTGATCTTGATGATTTAGGACAAGTGTGATAGTGGAAATTGATCAGTGCAACACGTAGATTAGATCAGTACCTTTTGTTTTAAGAATTGAGTTGATCAAGAACTTGGTACATTCTGAAGATTCCATCGTCTTTTGATTTGGAGTGAGATTCAGGGAATTTTGAGGTTAGAATCATAATCTACGTGAAAAATCGAGCAAGATGATGTAGGGTTTTGTTATGTTTGATGACCTGAAAGTGGAGGCTCGCCGGAGAAGACGGTGGTTTCCACCGTGAACCACCGTCTGGTAAGTTTGAGGTGGCCTGAGTTATTTGGAGAAGATGAAGCCATGATCGTTGGATTCACATTTGACCTTTGACTGGAACCAAGAACGGATGGCCACGATTGGATTTGGAAGAGAGACTGAGTTTGTGAAGCAAAACGCAGCGTATCATTTAGTTGGCTGTATTGGGCCTAAGGGAATTTGCTATCCCCACCCCCTGTTTCCTGGCCCATCCTGGATTGAACTGAGCGAAGTTCCTTTTCACACCCCTCTGGCTCATTTAATTCATGTTATTTGTTCTTATTTCATTTTAATTTTCATCAATTTCATAAAATCATAATAAATTCATAAAAAATGTTTTTTAATCCATTCTTTTTACCATATTATCTTTAAAATGTCTAGAATATTATAGGAAAATAAAATTTCATTTTTAGTTTTATTTCATATTTTTTTCATATTTTCTAAATAAATGTCATAATAAATAGTTACATTTCATGCATTATTTTTGTGATTTTTGTTCTATTGCATGCTTTAATATTTTGTGGTCATTCTTTTCATATTGTTTAGATGAGATATTAGGCTTATAGAAATATTTTAGTTCCCATTTTTAGGAGTTAGTTTTAGGTGATTAACAAATGCTTGAATATCATGATCAAAACTAGGGTTTTAAGTGACAACTTAGGAAGTTCATTTTTTTCCCTTAGGACTTAGGGTTTAAATAGATTAGTTATGGGACTATATGGGTTATGGATAGCTATTAGATCCCTTAGAAAAAGTTAGGACTCCCCTACTGATATTATTACTGTCTGTATATCTGCTGTCTGGTGTGGTGTGCCCTCTGGGAATTGTTGATTTGTCTGTGTGGGTATTGGGATTGTCTGGGACTTGGGAGAGCTGAAGACTTGGGAAGGGGAAGCCATTGGAGATCCAGAGATTGAAGTTCAACTTCCAGAGTTGAAGAGGAGGTTCTTGCTAGCAGCTGCTGAGAGACTAGTGTTTAGGAGCTAGGTAGAGCTCTAGATTAGAAAGCTTGTTTCTCAAACATGGATTGCCTTGTCTGCATCCATTCTTCTCTGTGATTCAGAGTCTCTCTAAGACACTCACCCCCTTTCTTTGGAAGGCTTGGTGATAGTGTCTAAGAGATAGAACTCTTGAGAGAAAATGGCTCTTGTGTTAGAAGCAGTCTGTTCACCACCCTTGGTAGTCAACTGATTGCTTAACACCCAATTCACTCTTGTGACTAATCCCTCATCCTGGAGGTTTGAGCTTGAAGAAAATCCATTGCAGATAGAAGACTGATGATCAAAGCCCTTGCCTGAAGGTCATGAAGATGGAGATTGATGCTTGTTGAAGCCTGTAGCTGATTGGAGATTACTTGAAGCCAGATGTTGATTCAGAGCTGCTGATGCTGTTTCTTTTGCTGTTGTATTTTATTGCTGATGTATTGATTGGTTTTCTAGACTGTATTGTTTGCTGTCTACCCTGCTGGGTTGAAAGTGAAGTCTGTTCACTTTTGCCTATTGTTTTCTAGGTTCGAGGTTGAGTGGGACTCCCTTGCCTCGCTTGTACTGTTGCATCCATGCATTTTACTGCTTTACTGTATATATCTGGTATTGTTTCTGTTTCTGCCTATCCCGTAGGATCTCTGTTTCTCTCTGTGCAAGAGAGGAGCATGATAGACACTAGGTCTTAACCCATGCATGATAACATTAGGATAGTTTGTTTCCCTTCGCAACCGTAGGTTAGAGTTCCGTCTCTTTCTTTCTCAAAACAAACAGAAAAACACATAAAGATTTCAAACACAATAAAAGACACTTCTTTCGTAAAAGAATGTGAACTCATCAAAACGTCATTTTTGTCCGCCGGGACTGTTAATCAAGGATACCTTTTTCAGAAGGAATAAAATCAACCAAGACAGACCTGTGTCGTACGTGGCCCGAACTACGTTTGCTCTGATCTTTCATGCTGTATGAAAGTACGTAGGCATAGGATGCGATATCCTAGCGAGCAACCTTCCCCTCCTTTCCCGTAGGTAGGCGAACTACGTTGACTCTGATTTCTCGTTCCAGACGGGAATACGTAGGCATAAAGTGCGATACTTTGCCGAGTCATTTTTATTTTCATTTTATTTTCTTTTTAACCCTTGACCTATAGTTTAGATAGAATAACAATCCATACCCGAAAACAAGCGTGGATCCCGTCGAGTACGACGGACGTGAGGGGTGCTAATACCTTCCCCTTGCGTAACCGACTCCCGAACCCAGGTTTTGGTTGCGATGACCATACCTTTCCCGTGTTGTGCGAGGTTTACTCTGAGCGTTTCCTTTCCCTCCCGTGGGATAAATAACGCGCGGTGGCGACTCTTCTGTTCAGCCGGCGCCGATTTTCGCAGTAGCGACAGCTGGCGACTCTGCTGGGGATCCAACGTCCCCTGGCTGCTAAGGACTGCGATGGTTCTTATGCATTTGGGATCCAACGTCCCTTGAGAGAGTCAATCCTAGCGCTTGTTTTCCCGTCGAGGATGTTGTATGGAGTTATTGTATATTTCTAACCCTGTATTTTTCAGCTTTATATATATTGATTATTATTGCTGTATTTGGGGCGTGACGGGTGTTCTGATATTGAGAGATAGGCCGGACCTGGGCTTGAGTGCACCTAGAATTAGAGTAGAAATTAGTGGGCGCCCGCTTGCTTTGCTTGCTTTGGTGTCCCATGAAATCTACACTCAGACGAGGTTCCTCTGGTTGGCCTCCTGCCCCTTCCTTTGGTTGGCGTGGGTTGCTGGTTAGTTGGATTGTCGACTCTGGGGACCGATCATTTGGAAGTTGGCTGAGTGAGGCCTCTTCAGGAATTGATGATGCCACTCCTTCTGGGAATCGTATCATCAACCCTGAAAGTCTGTGACGCCGACGACCGCATAGGATGCCGTACCTTGTGCCAGTTATAGGGCCACCCACCTGTGAGGGGATTCAGGGTTATGCAGGTAACTAGACCTCCAGATTACCGGTTATTTCTTGATCAGAGATCCTGGTTATTTATGGAGAGTTATGAGGTCTGCCAGAGACCATGTGGAGATTTATTCTGAGGTCTGCCAGAGACCATGTGGAGATTTATTCTGAGGTCTGCCAGAGACCATGTGGAGATTTATTCTGAGGTCTGCCAGAGACCATGTGGAGATTTATTCTGAGGTCTGCCAGAGACCATTTGGAGATGTATTCTGAGGTCTGTCAGAGACCATTTGAGAGGTGTTTTGAGGTCTGTCAGAGACCAATTATGGATGTGATTTGAGGTCTATCAGAGACCAGTTGGAGTTATGGTTTGAGGTCTGCCAGAGACCAGTGTTGGAGTTCTATTTTAGGTCTATCTGAGACCAGGGTTGATGACTTCTGGATGGTCTATCTGAGACCTTTCTTGATTGGGTTTAGGCTATGCAGTTGCAGCTTTGGTCCCTGTTGAATGTTACTTGCATTGCATCCCTGCATATCCATTATCATTTGCATTTCACTAACGTGTGTCTGTGCTGCAGGTGCATTTGCATTTCCCTAGTTCTAGTGCCCAGACTTCTGAGTGTTTTGATCATGACTAGCCTGAGGAGAACGGTTGCTTACAAATTGCCTACGCCTGATATTGTTCCTCTACTGGGGTTGATCTCTCTTGCTGATGAGGGTGTTCGTAGGAGTTTCCGGATGAGTTATGGTAGATTACTGAGATTGGTGTGCAAACCTACAGAGGTAGAGTTAGATGGGCTGTATGCTTTGATGCAATTCTACGACCCTGCTTTGAGGTGCTTTACGTTCTCTGACTTTATTATGGGACCAACTCTGGAGGAATACGCTGAGTATGTTGAGCTGCCTGTGCAGAACCAGGTTCCATTCATTCATTATGACGTCAAGCCCAAGCCAGAGGATTTGGCAAAAGCCTTGCATATTGATGCTTCTGAACTTGTGACTACTGTTTCCCGTGGAGTTCCAGGCTTCTCATTTCAGTTCTTAGTTGGTAAAGCCCAAGAGTACGCCAAGAATGGGTGCTGGGTTGCTTTCAATGCTGTGTTGGCTTTGTGCATTTATGGCATAGTACTGTTTCCCAATATACCGGATTTTGTGGACTTCGATGCTTTCTACCTGTTCGCCGCTGGTAATCCTGTACCTACTTTACTCGGAGATCTCTACCACTCCCTGCATTACAAGAATGAGAAGGGAAGAGGGAAGAATGTTCATCTGTGTGTGCCCTTATTGAGTATGTGGTTTGAGAGTCACCTTCCTAAGAGAGGATCTGCTGTAGAGACTACAATTCCAGTTGGTTGGCCGGAGCGTTTGATGAGGCTATCGTCGGAAGATATGGAGTGGTTTGATAGAGACCTGTTGGGATCTGAGCTCATCTTTAGCTGTGCTGGGTACCCTAATGTGCCATTGATAGGAAGAAAAGGGTGTATTAATTACAACCCTTCTCTATTCATTCGCCAGTTCGGATATGCGCTGAAGAATCCACCTCAAGAGGAAGAAGTACAGGAATCTCTGTACTTCACCGGTGACGTGAAGGGGGAGTTATTAGCCAAGTTGCGACATGCTTGGACGCGTATTAACCGCAAAGGGAAGCCGTTGTTGGGAAAGAATGACTGTCAGGCCTATGCACCTTATAGAGTTTGGATTCAGGAGAGGGCTAGCCAGTTGAAGATGCCGTTTCCAGAAGCACCAATTCTTGGCCCTATTCCGGTAGAAGAGCCAACCACTGTTTCTAAAGAAGCATATGAACAGGTTGTGAAGGAGAAAGAAGCCTTGATGAAGATTAACGAAGGGTTAGAGCAAGAGCTAGCCCAGGCACGCCGTGAGAAAAACAAAGCCGTATATGCTTTCCAACAACAGATTGAGCTGGTAAACAGGTTAGGAGCTGAGTTGACTGAGGAAAAGAAAAAGCGCGAACGTCTGGGGCAAGAGTTCAGAAGCTCCCATGACATGCTGGAAGCCAAAAAGAAGGCGCTCGACGCAGCACACCGAGAGATATCTTCTTGCAATAAGACTTGGAATGCTACACTCACCAACAACAAGCAGAGGGAAGATAAGCTAAAGCAGCAAATTTCCGACCTCGAGGAGAAGTTGAAGTCTAGCATCAAGAAATGTGAGGAGGAAGTGATGAACCGGTATAGTGTCCAGCACGCACTGAGCAAGGCAATCAAATCCAGAGATGAAGCAGTGTCCCAGAAGCGAAAGCTAGAAGATTGCTTCGGAGAAGCAACATGGGAAGAAACTGCTGAAGATGTACGCCGTGTCCTTAAGAAGAGAAACCAGCTTGTTGAAGGGCTGCTTGATCGACCAAGCCATCCGGAGACCAAGAAGTTGATAGAGGAGTACCAGACTTTTGGGAGGATCTGATCGTTCCATTATTTGTATGCTTTAGTTGCATAGTGCTGACCATCACCAGGATTGTTGGTTGAGGTCATGCCATCTTTGTACTCTCAGTGATATTGTACCCTGGGCTTATTGACTCTCTCTGCTATATACGAGGCTTTCTATGATTCAGCCCCGATATTCTTATTGTCAATACTGTCACTGCACCGGCACCCTCGCACTAGAACTGGGGGGAATGAACTTCCCTAATGCACAGACACATTGCATTGCATTCATATTCATCTTGCATAACAGGTAATCTTTGAATGGTGTCTTATCTCCTGCTTTGATTCAGGTACTTAACAGGATTCCAGATCAACATCCGCACCGCTATTCTACACGATCCAACTGTCGGAAAGTCATGGACCAGATTCAGAATGAGATGCAGGATGTACGCGAGAAGCTCGCCCTCTTCATGCAAACCATGGAGGCTATAGCAAAAGGGCAAGAGAACTTGCAGGCCATGGTCCAGCCTCTGTTGGCTCGCAACGCTGGTCATGGTAACGAAGATCATCAGTCTGTCCGGGTTGATACTGCTCATGGAGATGGCACTCCAACGCCAGTGGCTCCGCCTGTCGTCAATGTGACTGCTGCTAACGTCAACAACGCTACCGCTGCTGTGAATGGTAACGTCGGAGTTGGAAATGAAACTGCTGTCCACAACGCTGGGCTGGGTGATGTCAATGTGGGAGATAATCTCGGAGGCAATGGCTTTGTCAATACTGGGTTCGGATTTAACGATCAGGGATTCGACAACACTGGCAAGTATGGCTTTAATGCTCAAGGCTTTGGGCAAGATGGTTATGGTATGGTCAATCAGGGCTACGGAGGCTTTGGAAACGGAAATGGTACTGGATTTATGGCTGGAGGTCCTGCTGTAGGTGTTCAAGGGTACGGCAACAGAGGCCGAGTTCCAGGGATGAATCAGGTCAGAGCTGGACGTAATAATGCATATGATGGATATGGGGCTGGAAACGGTATGTGGCAAGAGGATCAGCAGGAGGACGCCTTCTCTGGAGGAGGCTTTGAAGGGCCGATGGATGATTCTCAAAAGATTAGAATGCTGGAGGAGCAAATGAAGGGAGTCCTAAACCAGAGTGCTGTGGGTCTGGACATGGCAACAATGGGCTTGGTACCTGGGCTGAGGGTGCCGATCAAGTTCAAAGCGCCTGCGTTCGATAAGTACAAAGGAGACACATGTCCGAAGGTTCATGTACGAGCTTATTACAGAAAAATGTCTGCATACTCCACTGACGAAAGAATGCTCATGCATTTCTTTCAGGATAGCCTATCGGGTCCTTCCTTAGAGTGGTACATGGGGTTGGAGCCCACTGATATCAAGACTTGGAAGCAATTAGCGGAGGCGTTCGTAGCCCATTACAAATATAACAGTGACCTGGCACCCAATCGGGTCCAGTTGGCCGGGCTTTCGCAGAAGAAGGGGGAGAGTTTTAAAGAATACGCGCAAAGGTGGCGCGATATGGCTGCCAGAGTTCGTCCTCCTGTGGAAGATAAAGAAATGAACGATATGTTTGTCGGCACATTCACCGGGCTGTTTCATGATATGTTGTTTCATACTTCTCTGGCAAGTTTTTCAGACCTGATCTTGATGGGGGAAAAGATTGAGCGGAACATTAAGCAAGGAAAGTTCCAAGTTGACGAGTCAGCTGCGTCTGGCAGCAATAGGAAAGCTTATGGTGGGCGCCGTCAGGGCGAAGCTAGTGCTGTATTTGGAGGCCGAGGCCGAGGCCGAGGCAGGGGAAGAAATCAATATCGTCAACAGCAGCAAGTGTCGAGTGTCACTATCCCTTATCAGCAACAACCAATCCAGCAACAACAACCGGTTCAGCAGCAGCCAATGCCACAGCAGCAGCAGCCTCAGCAGGGGGCACAGCAAGCTCAGAGAAGATTCCAGGGTAATAAGCCGAGAAGGGTGTTCGAGAAGCCTCCCTCTAACTATGCTGATTTATTGCAGACCTTGTTGGGATTGAATCTGGTAGAAAAAAGAACCTTGGCACCGATAACGGGAACTCCCCCGTTCGGCTATGATGCAAATAGGCGCTGCGAGTTTCATTCTGGGGCCCCGGGCCATGATATAGAAGGTTGTCATGCTTTTAAGCACGTCGTGCAGGATCTCTTGGACAACAAGTCTATCAACTTCGGAACGACCGGTGCGAATATAGTCCAGAAACCCATGCCTAATCATGGGGCGAATGCCGTGCTGACTGAGGAAGGTCTGAATCTGATTTTGAATGTTGAGGATGTAAGGACGCCGCTGAGCGAAATCAAAAGCCGACTATTGCAAGGAGGTGTTTACCCGGGTTGTAATGAGTACTGTTTAGATTGTTGGGCCCTATCTGGGGGGTGTGAGGATCTGAAGAAAGGCATTCAGGCCTTGATTGATGAAGGTGTACTGCAGTTTGATAGAACAGCAACTGATGAGCCGGCAGGGGCAGTAGTGGATAATCGGAGTGATGTTGCCACAGTGACAATTCCTAGGAAGACGATCACTATTTCAGCACCAGCTCAGCGACCACCGATTACAATAACTAAAGCCGGGCCAATCCCGTATGAGAACACGAAAGCGGTCCCATGGTCATACGGGCTAGAGGTGTATTGTGACGGGATTAAAATCGATGTTAACAAGCAGTCAGCGGAGATTGTGGATAATGTTGTGGGCTCAGGAGGCATGACAAGAAGCGGCAGGATCTTTATATCTCCTGAAGTAGAGGCCGAAAGGCTAGCGAAAGGAAAGGGGAAAGCGGTTGAGAATGTTCCGGTTCAAGCAAATGAAAAAGAAGCAGCATCTAAGGATGTCGAAGAATTCATGCGCTTAATTCGGAAAAGTGATTATAAAATTGTGGAGCATCTGCAGCAAACGCCATCCAAGATATCTATTCTGTCATTGCTGTTGTGTTCGGAAGCCCACAGGAATGCTTTGCTGAAAGTCCTGGACACTTCTTTTGTACCACAGGATGTCTCCGTGAACCAGCTAGAAGGAGTATTGGCACACGTAAATGCAGGCCACAGTCTGGGCTTTACTGATTTTGACTTGACTCCGAAAGGAAGGGACCATAATATGGCATTGCATGTATCTGTTGAGTGCAGAGGGTCGACAATGTCGCACGTATTGGTTGACACCGGGTCGTCTTTGAATGTGCTGCCTAAGAAGGCTATGATGAAGTTGGATGTTCGAGGGATTTTGTGTACACCAAGTGATTTGGTAGTCAGAGCGTTTGACGGCACGCGGAGAACAGTCTTCGGATCGATCACCTTGCCTCTGCAAGTGGGGCCGGAAGTGTTTGCAACGGAGTTTTATATCATGGATATACAGCCTGCGTACAGCTGCTTGCTGGGAAGACCTTGGATTCACGGGGCAGGGGCAGTCACGTCAACCCTGCATCAGAAGTTAAAGTATATGGTCGGAGACAGTGTAGTCACCGTGTGCGGAGAAGAAGACATCCTGGTCAGCCATCTTTCTTCGTTTAAATATGTGGAAGTCGACGGGGAGATCCACGAGACGCCATGCCAGGCATTCGAAGGTTTGCGCATTAAGGACAAGAGTCCCGGGCCAAGCAAAGTGCCAGAGATAGCTGTCTCATCGTACAAAGAAGCTCAAGCGCTAGTGAAGGCAGGAGAAGCCAAAGGCTGGGGCAAAGTATTGGACATTCCGGTGAAAATGGACCGGTTCGGACTGGGGTACCGACCGTCGTCATCAACTCCTTCTGTGGGGGCCCCTCATTTCAGAAAGTCAATCACCATCTCTGCCAGTGGAGTATGCCATGAATCTGTCAATGCTGCTTCAGAGTCCGATGAAGGGGACAGCGACTGTGATATGGATGCCTGGATTCAGCCAAGCACGCCAGGACAAGGACTGTGCAACTGGTCCATTCAGGAGCTTGTTCCTGTGACTTTAAAACAGTAATGCTTTGCTTTATTAATTGTTGAATAATCTGATGTCTTGCCCGGGGCATCATGATTTGCTTAGGGCTGTGTCGTTATAAACATTGCTTCGTTAATCATTAAATAAATGGCGTTTTTTCATGTGCAAATACTGTAATCCCTGTCTTTCTTGTTTTGTATTTTTTCAATAAAATGGCAATGTGGTTATCCGCTTTATACGCATTTTGAAGCACTTAACCCTTCCTTTCGCAGGATAACATTTTCAGATGACATCCTTGAACCACCTATGACTCGTCCCGACTTCGAGCACCCGGTATTCCAGACCGAAGAAGAGGTTGTCGAAGATAGCGACGTTCCTGAAGAACTGTCTTGGTTGGTGAAGCAAGAGGAAAGAGCCATTCTGCCTCACGACGAGGTTATCGAGATTATCAATTTGGGGTCGGAAGGGGTTGAGAAAAATATTCGTATCGGAGCCGCACTGCAGAGTGATATCAAGCGAAAACTGGTTGAAATGCTCCGAGAGTATAATGATGTATTCGCTTGGTCGTATCAAGATATGCCAGGGCTCGATACAGATATGGTTGTGCATCGTCTGCCATTGAAAGAAGACTGCCCGCCTGTCAAACAAAAACTTCGCAGAACTCGACCAGATATGGCAATGAAGATCAAAGAGGAGGTTCAGAAACAGTGGGACGCTGGGTTCCTGGCTGTGACGAAGTATCCCTCATGGGTTGCTAACATCGTACCAGTGCCAAAGAAAGATGGCAAGGTGCGAATGTGCGTGGATTACAGAGATTTGAATAAAGCAAGCCCAAAAGACGATTTTCCACTTCCTCATATTGACGTATTAGTTGATAATACCGCTCAATACTCTGTATTCTCCTTCATGGACGGCTTTTCAGGCTATAATCAGATCAAAATGGCGCCAGAGGATATGGAGAAGACTACTTTCATAACGCCTTGGGGAACATTTTGCTACAAAGTGATGCCCTTTGGTTTGAAAAATGCTGGGGCAACGTATCAGCGTGCGATGACAACTCTCTTTCATGACATGATGCATAAAGAGATTGAAGTTTATGTTGACGATATGATTGCCAAATCCCAGACAGAGGAAGAGCATCTGGTGAATCTGTTGAAGTTGTTTAAAAGGCTTAGGAAGTTCAGGCTGAGGCTGAACCCTAACAAATGCACCTTCGGGGTGAGATCGGGTAAGCTCCTGGGGTTCATAGTAAGCGAAAGAGGAATAGAGGTCGATCCTGCTAAAATAAAAGCGATTCAAGAAATGCCGACGCCTAAAACAGAGAAAGAGGTGCGCGGGTTTTTAGGGAGATTGAACTACATTGCTCGGTTCATATCTCACCTAACTGCTACGTGCGAACCGTTATTCAAGTTGCTAAAGAAAGATCAAGCTGTAACGTGGAACGATAATTGTCAAAAGGCGTTCGACAAAATAAAGAAGTATCTGCAGGAGCCTCCTATTTTGATACCCCCAGTGGCAGGGAGACCCTTGATAATGTATTTGACGGTTCTTGAGGGGAGTATGGGTTGTGTTCTCGGTCAACACGACGAGACAGGGAGAAAAGAGCATGCAATCTATTATCTGAGTAAGAAATTTACGGACTGTGAATCTCGATATTCAATGCTGGAGAAAACTTGTTGCGCGCTAGCCTGGGCCGCCAAGCGTTTGAGGCAGTACATGCTGAATCATACAACCATGCTCATCTCGAAGATGGATCCGATCAAATATATATTCGAAAAGCAGGCGTTGTCAGGTAGAATTGCCCGGTGGCAGATGATCTTGACTGAATATGATATTCAATACGTCTCGCAAAAGGCAATAAAGGGGAGTGTGTTGTCTGAGTATCTAGCGGAGCAGCCTATTGAAGAGTATCAATCGATGAGATTTGACTTTCCTGACGAGGATATCATGTATCTCAAGATGAAAGATTGCGAAGAGCCGTTACCAGACGAAGGACCAGAGCCGGGGTCCAAATGGCAGATGATATTTGATGGAGCTGTGAATGCTTACGGTAGCGGGATAGGGGCAATTATCACTACGCCACACGGGTCGCACATCCCGTTTACTGCCCGATTGACCTTTGCCGTTACCAACAATGAGGCCGAATACGAAGCTTGTATAATGGGGCTTGAAGAAGCCATTGATTTGCGAATCAAACATTTAGACGTATACGGAGACTCAGCTCTGGTAGTGAATCAGATCAAAGGGGAATGGGAGACACGGCAGCCCAATTTGATACATTATATGAATTATGCAAGGAGATTGTTGCCTTTCTTCGACAAAGTTGAATTGCATCATGTGCCGCGGGCAGAAAATCAAATGGCTGACGCCCTTGCCACCTTGTCCTCCATGTACAAGGTCAACTTCTGGAACGAAGCTCCCCAGATCACTATCTCTCGGTTAGACAGGCCAGCTTATGTATTTGCTATTGATGAAGCGTCTGATGGCAAACCGTGGTATTTTGATATCCTTAATTTCCTGAAGAATAAAGAGTATCCGGCTGGGGCATCCAGTCAAGATCAGAAGACTCTCAGGAGATTAGCGGGTAACTTCTATTTGAACCCGGATGGCGTCTTATACAGAAGAAACCACGATTTGGTGTTGTTGCGTTGTGTAGACGAGAAAGAGGCAAAGCTTCTTATGGAGGAAATTCACGAAGGTGCATTCGGCACGCATGCGGGTGGACATGCTATGACGAGAAAACTGCTGCGGGCAGGTTATTTTTGGCTGACGATGGAAACTGATTGTTTCAAATTTGCAAGAAAGTGCCACAAGTGCCAAGTTTATGCTGACAAAATACACGTGCCTCCGAGTCCTCTGAATGTGATGTCATCTCCATGGCCATTCTCGATGTGGGGAATCGATATGATTGGAAAGATTGAGCCGACGGCTTCTAACGGGCATCGGTTCATCCTCGTAGCAATCGATTATTTCACCAAGTGGGTGGAAGCAGCGTCCTACGCAAATGTAACGAAGCAAGTGGTGGCTAGATTCATTAAGAGAGATATCATTTGCCGATACGGAATTCCCGAGCGGATAATCACGGATAATGGTTCGAATCTGAACAACAAAATGATGAAGGAGCTCTGTCAGAATTTCAAGATCGAACATCACAACTCCTCCCCTTACCGACCCAAGATGAATGGCGCTGTCGAAGCGGCCAATAAAAATATCAAGAAGATCGTCCAGAAAATGGTGGTAACTTATAAAGATTGGCATGAAATGCTCCCTTTCGCTTTGCACGGTTATCGTACGACGGTACGCACATCAACCGGGGCAACTCCGTTCTCGTTGGTATACGGAATGGAAGCGGTGTTACCATTGGAGGTGGAGATCCCTTCTCTGAGGGTATTGCGAGACGTTCAGCTGGACGAGGCAGAATGGGTAACGAACAGATTGAACCAACTGAGTTTGATGGATGAGAAGAGGCTAGCTTCTCTGGCATACGGTCGTTTGTACCAAAGACGAATGAAGAAAGCGTACGACAAGAAAATACTTCCGCGAAGCTTTCAGACGGGCGACCTTGTGCTGAAAAGGATTCTCCCGCCGCAGGCGGATCACAGGGGCAAGTGGACCCCCAATTACGAAGGGCCATACGTTGTCAGTAAGGTCTTTTCAGGAGGGGCTTTATTGTTGTCCACCATGGATGGGGAAGACTTTGCATCACCTGTGAATTCGGACGCAGTTAAAAAATACTTTGCTTAAAATAGACCCGCTGGACAGAAAAAAGAGAGTCCAGGCAAAAATGGGGCATCCTGGCGAACCAAAAACAGAATGAAAGGTTCGGGCAAAAGTTAGGGATAAAATTGAAAAAAATGTACACCCGCGAAGTTGAAAACCTACACTGGGCGGCTTCGGCAAAAAAGGGTATCCCGGTGAACTGAAAACCCGTAAAGGGCGGTTCACGCAAAAGTTAGGGATGTGAAAAGCAAATGACTGCGGTCCGAATTTGGTATTCAATGAGCATCAGTGCGGGAGAATATATTTGAGGAATTAGTTATCGGATACAACCTCTTCAGAAGTAGGGATACCGGGAAAGTATTAGAGTCGGACGAGTCATGGGGGGATCAGTTCGTGGTGTTCATCTGCAACCAGTTGCCGACATGTGTACAAAATTTAATTTGTCAATATTTATGCTTCTTGTGAATACTTGCATACTTGTATATCTGCTTTGCGTAGCTTCCTCTTTTCAGGAGTTACATCCCGTGTACAAAAATTCCGCCCATTCAGGGGCCCAATCAATGAAAATGTGTTATTCAGTACTTGATGCCTGTTCTTTACTGTTTTGCGCATGATAAAACGCCTAAGTTTATTGAAGCTAGCATGAGTATAACATCACTGGCCCTTGCCAACAGTTGTTAAAGCTTTGAATTAACTGAGTGTAACGTCACTAACCTGAATCGATTTGGATTGCATAGGCTTGTCGTGTCTTGTTTGTGTTGTTGCAGATTTCATAACCGTACGAGGGAGGTAATCAAAAGATTGCAATAGTGAAAGGCTTGATCCCCACGCAGGTCACGCATGTTCTTCCTGAAGAAGGATAGAATTCCCCAGCTAGCCATAGCTTATCCAAAGGGCGTGCTCCAGGGAAGTTACTCGTCCTCAGCAGAGTTTGGTGATTCCGGGATCGTAAGGCTGTATTCAGACAGGTTCGTCTCCCCCCGCAGGGTCATGCATTCTCCCCAGGGGAGTCAGTTAATTTTCCCCGAGAGAATCATCCCATTCCCAGCGGAGTTCTCTTTTCAGCAAGTGTTCTTTCCTTCCGGTGGAATTCGAAAATCAAGACTCTTCCTAGCAGAGTTGATGGTGGGTCCTGTCATTTATTTTGTCAGAGATACCGGTGATATTAGTTCACTCTCTAGCAAAGATCAATCATACCAGGTGCATCTGCTATTCCCCAGCAGAGTTATATTCCCCAGCAGGGGGTTACCTCCGCAAGGTATTTGGTTTGCGTTATACTCCCCAGCAGGGGGTCACTTCAATAAGACGTGTGGCTTGAGTTCCCAAATTCCCAGTAGGGTCGACTTCATCCTATCAGCATTTATTTTGCTGGAATAACTTTGTAGCATCAGGCTATCCCCGGCGAGTCGTCGTTATCCTTCCAGCATTTATTTTGCTGAAGCAGTTTCTGTACTCTAGTAGTTCAGGTGGAGAGAGCACTTGCTCAAATAAATCACCAAACAGTCGAGATCTCGGCAGGAGATATTCAATAATAATGTCAGTTTCGGCGGTATTCCCCACAGAGTTATCGTGATAAAACTCTCTTTGTCTCCAGCAGAGTCATTTATGCAAATGCATCTTATCTTCCCCAGCCAGAGTGGCCAGGATAAGTGTCTTCTTATCCCCAAGCAAAGTTCGTTTGTCATCAACGAGTCGCATGAATCAGAATTTCGAAGCAGGTGTCCGATAGTTGGTTTTCAGACATCCCCAGTAGAGTTCATCTCGAAGTCGCTGTCACGTCAGTGCTAAGAAGTTTGTGGGTGAGGATCATTGAAGAACTAAGTCCTGACGTGGACCATTTACTCCTAGAATGATGGGATTTCTTCAGAAGTGGGCGTCCTAACGTGGACAGGTTTGTTTTACCGGATTGGAAAGGTGTTAATCCTGACGTGGATAGATTCGGTCTCTCGAAATTTGGAGAAAAGGGAGGTCATGACGTTGACAAAAGATTGGTTACTCTTCGTGTTGGTGTCCTGACGTGGATCATTTTGTTTTCGGCAGATATCTTTATTTGTAATGGTGAAATGTGCGTCCTGACGTGGGCAAGTTTGTAGTTCTTTGTGATGACAAGATACAAGAGTCCTGACGCGGACAAATTTATCCTTCTTCGTGTTGTTGGCAAAGTGTAAGTCCCAACGCGGATATCTCCCCAGCAAGTCGAGGATGTGTGAGTCCTTACGTGGACAAGTCTTATTTCCTCAGTGAGTCGAAGACGCCGGAGTCCTTACGTGGATAAAGCAAGATGAGATCAGTGTCCTAACGCGGACAGATCAAAGAGATTATTATTCCTAACGTGGAAAGATGTAGTCCACACACGGACGTATCAGAAGTGATTCCTAACGTGGAAATGACAGTATTCCTAACGTGGAAAAAAGAGAGTCCTTACGTGGACAGATTAAGATGATTCCTTACGTGGAAAAAGATGGTTTCCTTACGTGGAAAAATGAGTCCTGACGCGGACAAATCAGAAAGAAGTTGGTATTCCTTACTTGGAAAGATCAGAGTCCTTACGTGGACATATCAAGAGCATTCCTTACGTGGAAGAAAAGCGGTTTCCTTACGTGGAAGGATTGAGTCCTCACGCGGACATATCAAGATTGATTCCTGACGGGGAAAGAAATGGTTTATTCCTGGCGTGGAAAGAGGGTTTAGTCCTGACGCGGACAGATCGAAGAAGATATTCCTAACGTGGAAGAAGAAAATTAGTCCTTACGTAGACAGATGCAAGAAAAGTTGAGTCCTGACGTGGACAAGTTCAAGATCGGAGTCCTGACGCGGACATGGCAAGTGGTATTGGAGTCCTTACGTGGATAGATTGATGTAGTTTTCCTAACGCGGAAAGAGGATTGTTTCCTGACGTGGAAAGATGAAAGGGTTAGTCCTGACGTGGACAGACGCAGAAAAATGATTCCTAATGTGGACAGGTGTTACTCCTAACGTGGAAGAGTTTTATTCCTAACGTGGACGATTCAGCTTATTGAAATGCAGGTGAATTATCCCCAGCGGAGTTGCTGCGATTTTTCTGGGTTGACAGTAAGTGGAGTCCTAACGTGGACCAATTCTAGTTGAGATTTCTTCGTATCGACGACAGACAGAGTCCTAGCGTGGACAAGCAAGCAGTCTGTTATGACAGAATCCTCTTCAGAACGATGAAGACAATCCCCAGCACGGTCGCGCGAGATCAGTGGGTTATCGTAACAGTCAGATTCAGCTGATGAATGTCATTCCTCAAGCAGGAGCGCAGTTTATTTCTGCGGTTGGCAAATTTCTGGTTTCACTAGTATTCAACCGTCTCGTACCGCGAATGTCTGAAGGCTCCGGGCTTCATCCAATCGGGTCCAAGTCGCTTGAATAGGGGCAGCTGTTGCACCCTAAAATTTGCTCAACCATATTCATGTGGTTCATGGTTCATTGTCACTAGCATTTGCATATAGAGTCATGTACATAGACTAACCATCTGCATAGCATAAGCATAGCATGTCATTCAACAGGAGATCAATCATTATTCTCATCTCTAGAGGCCTAGCAAGAGGTTATTATTCCAATTCAATCTCATGCAAGTCATCAGGAAAGAATTTGAAAGCAAGGAGTTCAGCAGATCAAGCCTTGAGTCCATCTCCTAGCTGAGGGTATCTGAGGATCAACAAGAGGGTTATGAGCTGTGAAATGCAAGCATGGAGAGTATCTAGACATCTTGAGAGACTTATAAAGTCATTTGGAGAAGGAAACAAGTTGTTGATGTGAGCACAAGAGCTACAGTTGAAGATAGTCAACTAGGGTTTCATCTGGGTCAACCCTAGGTCAACCCTAGGTCAATTGACTGACTTAAGAGGGCATTCAAGTCTATTGGAGAGATGTGGGGATCAACATTTGATATATGAAGAAGGATATGGAGATATGACAAGGAGAATTCAAGAGAAATCAAGGAGAAGAGGAGTTACTAAATTAGGGTTTCTCTGTAAAATCCCCTAGTTTAGGTCAAATTTCCAAGCAAGATAAGTCAAAATGCTAACTTCAAATGGCTTCTTGGCCAACATGAAACTTGTAGAGGATCTCAAGACCTTTAATTTGAGTGGTGGAAGACATCAAGGAGATTTATAGAACTCAAGTTATGGTCCTTACAAGTTACAGGTCATCTGAGGTGTCTGAATTTTTGTCTGTGAAAGTGACTTGACTTCCAAGCTAGTTTTGCCCCTCAAGGAGATTTCAAATGAATTCTTGGTCAACATAAGAGTTGTTCCTCATTGTCTTAGCTTTCTAGAATGGTATGGTATGCCTTCATATGATGTGGAGAACTCAACTTATGGTCTTGACAAGCAAAGGGTATTTTGGGCATTTGTGAATTACAGGTCATTTTAACCTATGTCCAAAACTCATACAAGGAGGCCCCAAATGGAAAAACTTACAACATCAAACTTGCTCCAAATGGGATTTTAAGTCTAGAAAGAAGGTCACAAGTTATTGGAGAAGCTCATAGCATGATGTTACATAATTGGTCAAAATGTGAACTAAAAAGGCATATAAAGTGAATGATTTCAAAGTGAAAATTGGTTTGGGAGATTTATAGGTCCAAATTGCACAATCCAAATACTCATTTTAATTGGAAAACATGTTTTAGAGAGGTTGGTGTTATTACATTTCTTGTTTGGGGTCAGAATCATGGAGCTCCTTTGTAAACCACTTGCTTGAATTACAAGTTACACATCCAAAATCTTACATAAGCCAATTCAGGCCAATTCACTTGTACAAACACATTTGCCTTGGTTCATATGATTGAAAGGGAGAGGTTTTGGCTGACAAAAGCAAGGATTACACGACTGTAGCTTCTCACTTCCATGGCTATGACAGAAAATTGGATCAGGCTGTTTGGGCTTTAAGGGTGGATCAAAAGCCCATGAATGAGTTCTATAAAAGGTTTAGAATGAGTGCAGATAGAAAGGGTTGGAGAATTCGAGTTGAGGAGAGAGTTGGTAACTGAATTTTCAAGGTTCATAACAGAATTCGGTTTTGGAGATCAAGGCTTGATCAAGCGCAATTGAGGTGTGGAAAAGCTTCTCATAGCTTCACTGAAGGTGTTTGACTCATCGTGGAGTTTGTTTTGTGCCTCCAAGTACCTCTGTTAGCAAGATTTTTTCAGGTATGTAACTTCCATTTTCTACACCATTTTAGGCTGAATTAGGTAGAATTCTTCTTATGGTTAGGATCTAGTATGAACAAGGAACGTTTCTGGATAGGTTTGATAGCAATTGTTGATGTTTGATCATGGAGTGTGAATTCTGTTAAGAGTTAGTTAGGCGTGATCTTGATGATTTAGGACAAGTGTGATAGTGGAAATTGATCAGTGCAACACGTAGATTAGATCAGTACCTTTTGTTTTAAGAATTGAGTTGATCAAGAACTTGGTACATTCTGAAGATTCCATCGTCTTTTGATTTGGAGTGAGATTCAGGGAATTTTGAGGTTAGAATCATAATCTACGTGAAAAATCGAGCAAGATGATGTAGGGTTTTGTTATGTTTGATGACCTGAAAGTGGAGGCTCGCCGGAGAAGACGGTGGTTTCCACCGTGAACCACCGTCTGGTAAGTTTGAGGTGGCCTGAGTTATTTGGAGAAGATGAAGCCATGATCGTTGGATTCACATTTGACCTTTGACTGGAACCAAGAACGGATGGCCACGATTGGATTTGGAAGAGAGACTGAGTTTGTGAAGCAAAACGCAGCGTATCATTTAGTTGGCTGTATTGGGCCTAAGGGAATTTGCTATCCCCACCCCCTGTTTCCTGGCCCATCCTGGATTGAACTGAGCGAAGTTCCTTTTCACACCCCTCTGGCTCATTTAATTCATGTTATTTGTTCTTATTTCATTTTAATTTTCATCAATTTCATAAAATCATAATAAATTCATAAAAAATGTTTTTTAATCCATTCTTTTTACCATATTATCTTTAAAATGTCTAGAATATTATAGGAAAATAAAATTTCATTTTTAGTTTTATTTCATATTTTTTTCATATTTTCTAAATAAATGTCATAATAAATAGTTACATTTCATGCATTATTTTTGTGATTTTTGTTCTATTGCATGCTTTAATATTTTGTGGTCATTCTTTTCATATTGTTTAGATGAGATATTAGGCTTATAGAAATATTTTAGTTCCCATTTTTAGGAGTTAGTTTTAGGTGATTAACAAATGCTTGAATATCATGATCAAAACTAGGGTTTTAAGTGACAACTTAGGAAGTTCATTTTTTTCCCTTAGGACTTAGGGTTTAAATAGATTAGTTATGGGACTATATGGGTTATGGATAGCTATTAGATCCCTTAGAAAAAGTTAGGACTCCCCTACTGATATTATTACTGTCTGTATATCTGCTGTCTGGTGTGGTGTGCCCTCTGGGAATTGTTGATTTGTCTGTGTGGGTATTGGGATTGTCTGGGACTTGGGAGAGCTGAAGACTTGGGAAGGGGAAGCCATTGGAGATCCAGAGATTGAAGTTCAACTTCCAGAGTTGAAGAGGAGGTTCTTGCTAGCAGCTGCTGAGAGACTAGTGTTTAGGAGCTAGGTAGAGCTCTAGATTAGAAAGCTTGTTTCTCAAACATGGATTGCCTTGTCTGCATCCATTCTTCTCTGTGATTCAGAGTCTCTCTAAGACACTCACCCCCTTTCTTTGGAAGGCTTGGTGATAGTGTCTAAGAGATAGAACTCTTGAGAGAAAATGGCTCTTGTGTTAGAAGCAGTCTGTTCACCACCCTTGGTAGTCAACTGATTGCTTAACACCCAATTCACTCTTGTGACTAATCCCTCATCCTGGAGGTTTGAGCTTGAAGAAAATCCATTGCAGATAGAAGACTGATGATCAAAGCCCTTGCCTGAAGGTCATGAAGATGGAGATTGATGCTTGTTGAAGCCTGTAGCTGATTGGAGATTACTTGAAGCCAGATGTTGATTCAGAGCTGCTGATGCTGTTTCTTTTGCTGTTGTATTTTATTGCTGATGTATTGATTGGTTTTCTAGACTGTATTGTTTGCTGTCTACCCTGCTGGGTTGAAAGTGAAGTCTGTTCACTTTTGCCTATTGTTTTCTAGGTTCGAGGTTGAGTGGGACTCCCTTGCCTCGCTTGTACTGTTGCATCCATGCATTTTACTGCTTTACTGTATATATCTGGTATTGTTTCTGTTTCTGCCTATCCCGTAGGATCTCTGTTTCTCTCTGTGCAAGAGAGGAGCATGATAGACACTAGGTCTTAACCCATGCATGATAACATTAGGATAGTTTGTTTCCCTTCGCAACCGTAGGTTAGAGTTCCGTCTCTTTCTTTCTCAAAACAAACAGAAAAACACATAAAGATTTCAAACACAATAAAAGACACTTCTTTCGTAAAAGAATGTGAACTCATCAAAACGTCATTTTTGTCCGCCGGGACTGTTAATCAAGGATACCTTTTTCAGAAGGAATAAAATCAACCAAGACAGACCTGTGTCGTACGTGGCCCGAACTACGTTTGCTCTGATCTTTCATGCTGTATGAAAGTACGTAGGCATAGGATGCGATATCCTAGCGAGCAACCTTCCCCTCCTTTCCCGTAGGTAGGCGAACTACGTTGACTCTGATTTCTCGTTCCAGACGGGAATACGTAGGCATAAAGTGCGATACTTTGCCGAGTCATTTTTATTTTCATTTTATTTTCTTTTTAACCCTTGACCTATAGTTTAGATAGAATAACAATCCATACCCGAAAACAAGCGTGGATCCCGTCGAGTACGACGGACGTGAGGGGTGCTAATACCTTCCCCTTGCGTAACCGACTCCCGAACCCAGGTTTTGGTTGCGATGACCATACCTTTCCCGTGTTGTGCGAGGTTTACTCTGAGCGTTTCCTTTCCCTCCCGTGGGATAAATAACGCGCGGTGGCGACTCTTCTGTTCAGCCGGCGCCGATTTTCGCAGTAGCGACACTCCCCAGCGGTGTCTTCGGATCTTGGTAGATCATGATAAGTATGGCGATGAAAGACTTTGTCCGTTGAGTATCCAGACTCCGGTCCTTTCCTGGTTGATGAGGTTTCCCCTTTTTCGTCGAGTATCCAGACTCTGGTAAAGGTGGTTGTGGTATCCAAACCACGGTGATTGATATTATTGTGTTTTTTCTGTCGAGTATCCAGACTCCAATAAAGGTGGTTGTGGTATCTAGACCATGGTGATTAATATTATTGTGTTTTTCCGTCGAGTATCCAGACTCCGGTGAAGATAGTGTGGTGTTCAGGTTTTGATGGGTATATTTGTGATATTTTCTTTTCGTCCGTTGAGTATCCAGACTCTGGTCAATGACGTTGAGTGTTCAGACTCCAGCTTTTACGTTGAGTATTCAGACTCTGTCAACTTGAAATGGTTTTCTTAGACCTCCAGCGAGTGCTTCTTCTCTGTTGAGTATTCAGACTCTGGTGAATTTTCAATTCGTGACGTATTGCTTTCTCCGTTGAGTATCCAGACTCCGGTAAAGGCAGTTATGGTATCCAGACCATGGTAGTTTATCTGATGCTCTGTGATATCCAGATCACAGTATTTGTGGTTATCTCCTATCACCGTGTGGTATCCAGACCTTGGCACGTAATGTTTTCTCAGTCTACGTGGTATCCAGACCACAACTAATATTGTTTCCCAGCAACGTCGTTTGACATCCAGATCCTGATGAATATATTTCTTTTGCATCGAGCATCCAGGCTCAGATTGCATTGAGCATCCAGGCTCAGATATTGAGTATCCAGACTCAGATTTATTAATCGAGTATCCAGACTCAGGTTATTTTCATAGAGCATCCAGGCTCAGATTGCATTGAGCATCCAGGCTCAGATATTGAGTATCCAGACTCAGATTTATTAACCGAGTATCCAGACTCAGGTTATTTGCATAGAGCATCCAGGCTCAGATTGCGTTGAGCATCCAAGCTCGGGTTATTGAGTATCCAGACTTAGGTTTGTTCTTTGAGCGTCCAGGCTCCGATTTGTGTTTTGAGCATCCAGGCTCCGATTCATTTTGAGTATCCAGACTCAGATTTACTATCGAGCAGTCAGGCTCCAGTTTTGTGTTTGTCGAGCATCCAGGTTCCGATCTTTGAGTATCCAGACTCAGATTTGTTTCTTTGAGCAATCAGGCTCTGTTTATTGAGTATCCAGACTCAGAGTTATGTTGAGCATTCAGGCTTTGATTTCTGTAGAGTATCCAGACTCCGGTAACTTGGATTGGTACTTTTTGCCAGTATGGTAGCCATACCATGGTGCCATTTTTGACGTTTGTATTCTCTTTCCCCAACAGGGTGGCCTTGAGATCAAGTCTGCTATATTCGGATTTTTTGTGGTTGGCAAATTTCCGGGTTCTTTGGTATTCAATCGTCTTTTACCTTGATTGCGTGAAAGTTGTTCGCTTTTCACTCATTCAGGTCCAAGTCGTTTGAATAGGGGTAGCTGTTGCACCCCAAAATTTGCTCAACCTTTTCTTAACTTGGTTTATGTTTCATTTCATTTCTTTCTAGCATTCGCATTGCATAGCATGTTGCATTGAACAGGGGATCAAGAGTTTGTGCACCTCAAGAGGAGTCTTCTTAGAGGGTTGAACCTAAGCAAGGGTGGTTACTCAAGCTTGATTGGTCATCAGGACATCTTGAAGTGGTCATTGTCTTGTGAAAGGATGGATGGATGTGTGTGGGTCAGCTCCTAACTTGGAGGCCAACTGAAGAAAATCAGAGGTTTTTGAAGCCATGGTTATGGGTATTAGATGTAAAGAAAGCTCATTGATGGCCTTGAGGGTCATTGTGGAGCTTATTCAAGTTTTTGTGTGAAGTGGAACAAGCCACAGTTGAAAGTATTGCAGTTAGGGTTTTCATCTGGTAAATCCTCAATCAAATATGCAATTGAAGAAGATTGAAACTCAATTCAAAGTCTCTATGGTCATTGGATGTTATGTTAAGACATATGAGACATCATTTCAAGTTCAATTCATCAAGGGTTAACTGTGTGAGAAGTTACTAAATTAGGGTTCTCAGGGTAAAATCCCTTATTTAGTGCCTGACTTCAAGACTACCTACCTCAAGATACAAGTCTTATATAATTTTTTGGCCAACATGGAACTTGTAGAGCATGTTCTTAGCTTTAATTTGAGTACTAGAAGTCCTTGATTGGATTTATAGAACTCAAGTTATGATCCAAACAAGTTACAGGTCATCTGAGGGATGTGATTTTGGTCAACAAAAGTCAACCAACTTCCAAGCCAGTTTTTACCTAGAAGGATGTTTCTCCTCAACTTTTGGCCAACATGAAAGATGTAGGTCTTGATCTTAGCTTTTCAAATTGTATTAGAAGTCTCATTTGATTTATAGAACTCAAGTTATGAGGTTTACAAGTCAGGGGTATTTTGGGAAAGTAAGATTACAGGTCATAAAATTATAGGTCCATTTCACCAACTTAAGTACTTCAAATGGAAATCTTTTCAACATGAAACTTGCTCCAAATGGGGCCATTTGCATGACCAAATCATCTCTTGTCATGGTGGGGGCTTGGATTGAGAATTTGGGGTTTGAATTTTTCATAAAGGAGGCTTAAATTGAGAAATTGAGAATTAATGGATTTTGAACTTTTTCAAGGCAAGTTTGTGCATTTTCTAATTGCAAATAATAATACAAAAGCATTGCCATTGTCACATTGGAAATTTGAGGTCTCAAAAGAGGCCATTTTCATGGTTTCTTCCTCTTGAAGTAACAAAGTGGAAATCAACCATAGGATCAAAATTAGGCCTCAAATCTCATCCCTTTGATCAACACAAGTGATTTGCAGTGGATTTAGATTGAAAACCAAGCTGGTGTAGTGGTAAAAACGTGTATGGCAACTTGGAAAAAGTGTGAAAAGTGAAATTTTGAAATGGGTTGTTTAGCTTGAATTGAAGCCCCATTTGATCATAGACCCAACATATAAGTGTCCCAGATGAAAATTAGATGGAAGCTAGGTCATTTTCGTGCATGAACAGCCATAACACATTTTGAAAAAGTGAAGAAAAACTCAAAAACGATTTCTCAGATTCAACTACTTTCAGACCAAATTAAGCATTCAAACATCTCAATTGGAGTTCATGGAGTGATTCTGGGCATTTTTCGTTAAGCTTCATCACAGTTTCAAGGCCCAGTGGAGGCTCTCCACTAGGTAAACTAACTTTCAACCTTACACTCTCATTATGCCATGTTTTTTCACCATTTTTGTTGCATTTGAATCCTTGAGTTGTATGGATCGTTTATGGATCATTTTCGTTTGAGTTTGTGGTGTTTGATTTTGTGAGCTCAAAATTATGTTGATTCATTTTGGTGAATTTTTGTGATGTTTTGAGTTAATTTTTGTTGATTCTTGCTCCTTGCAACATGTAGATGAGGTTTAGATCATTTTATTTGAGTTTTTGGTGAACTTCCATTTTTGCGTGTTTTGCTTGTTGTTTGATTTCTGGATTTGTTATGGAGAGTTAGTGAAAATAAGTGTTGGATTCATGATCCTCGCGACGAGTAGATGAGTTTTCATCTAGATATTGTTGAAAATGGTTGAGAATCGACGGAGTTGTGGTGTTGGAGGTGCCCCGAGGCGGCCGGACCAACGAGGAAGAAGACCGGAGTGATTTTCCGGTGCCGGCGTGTTCCAAGGAGGAAGAAGGGTGACGTGGTGTGCTTCCGTTCGTCCGATGTGTGTTATTTTGATCATGTGGTTTTAATTAAGACATACCGTGTTCCTTTTGGTCTTGTGCACATGATAATGAAACTCAAATTCATTAATTGAGGTGGCTCATTGTGAGCCACTTGATGAGCTTACTTGGATGTTGATCAGACGCTCCACTGAGCTTTCCACCGTGTACACAGTCAACCCCACCACATGGGAATATTCAGAATTTTTGTTGATTTTCATTTTCTTATTGGGCCTACACGCGTTGCTTTTAACACCCCCAGGGAGGGCCCGTTTGCGTTTTGCACTGATTTTGTTTGTTGTTTGCACCATTCCTTTTTCATTTAATTGTTATTTTCTTTTATTTTTCTGTTTTGTGCTGTTTCCATTTTAATTCAAATAAAATAGCTCTAACAAGTTAAAAATTCACCAAAAATAATTTTCACAAACTTTGAGATGTCTACTTTTTTCAGAAATTTTTTTATTTTAATTTTTTCACTTTATTTTCAATTAAAAAATGAATTAAATGTTGGGGCTGTTTTATTTGATTTAAATTGTAGCTTTGCTCTTTCTTGATTTCATTTCTAGGTGTAAACTTCTCATTTTTGCATGATTTTTTTTTTGAGCATTGCATTAACATGTTGATTGATCTTTGGATATTTTTTACATGATTTTTAGGTGTTGTTTCCATGTAGTTTGAATTGCTTTTTTTTCCCTCTCTATCTTTGCCTTAGTTTGGGATGCTCTTGGTGTTTGCCCTCTGTTGAGGTACTTTCCTTTTGATTTTCAATCTCCCATTTTGACCCCTGGTTCCCAATACCTTGGGGGTCCCTTGATATTTTATTTGGAATATTTAGACGCATTTTAATATTTTTCATGTATTTTGCAAGTTGCTTCATGTTTATGCATCTCTACTTGTGTACTTGGTTTGTTTTGCTTCCAAAAGCTTGGTTGTGCATTTTTAATGAACCTTATCTTGATTGTTTCATGTCAGGGGCTTGTTATAGGCCTTGTGTGCCAATTCATAGGTCTTTACCTTGTGCATAAGTTGTTCATTTGATCTCATACTTTCATGTTTGCACATTGTGTTTCCATATGTGGTGTTTGTTTGCATCCTTTGATGTTGTTGTTTGCATTTGCTTGTGATGTTTTGCTTTAGCTTTTGAGATCTCTTCTCCTCATCCCCCATTCTGTCCTATGACTTTGAAATACTATTTAAGGTTGCTTGGTTCCTCCTGAGGAGGAACCTGAAGCTTGCCTAAAGTAATGAATCCATGAGGACTTCTTCTCTTTGTTTTTGTTACTTGTTTTTTATGCATCTTCTTCTCCTCTTCTCTTGAATTTATTCATACCGTGTCTTGAAGTTGAGATGAGCTTGTGGAGGCTCCAGCCCCACACATATTTCCTCCCTCACTTGCATTGCATCCTTATCTTCCATGTTTGCATTCTTGTGCATGTTTTCTTTTTTCTTCCTTTGTCTGTTTCTTCCCTTAGGATTTCCATTCCATCTTGTTTAAGTTGGAGTGTGATAGACATTAGGGTTCTAACGATGCATGATAACATTAGGTAGAGATTTCCCTTTTGTAATCCCGACTTTAGGTGCACCTTGCATGACAACTTTTAGGGTTTGGTCTAGTCCCCCTTAGTTGGTCTCTTTCTCTTCTCATCTTCAAACAACTTCAATCCACTTAATAAAGGATGACAATTGTTGCACACTATGAGCCTTAAGCCATTTGGGAAATGATGATTGGGTGGTTTCCTCTCAATTATCTAGAATGTTAGTGTATGTCTTTCGGACGATATACGAAGCATTCGCTCCTATATCATAGTCTCTAGTGCAACATGAGTTACAAACCAAGTTCAAAACACTTCTTCCTTAAAAAACACAAAAAACAAATCAAACTCTTTTTCACCCCTTGGGGTCTTAATCAGGAAAACCTTTTTCATAAACAAGAGTGTCGTTAACTTTCAGTCCTATCGCAAACGGTAACGCCTAAGTCTCTAATGGTCGAGCTGCATACACCAACTGTTAGAACTGTCTGTTAACCCTACTCGGGTAAAACTTTTGAACAGCCTGTGTTCTTGTAAGCCCGAACTACGTTTGCTCTGATCTTTCGTACCAGATGAAAGTACGTAGGCACAAGACGCGATGTCTTGGCGAGCAACCTTCCCCCTTCTTTAGTCGTAGTTAGGCGAACTACGTTGACTCTGACTTTCCCATTGCACGAGGGAGTACGTAGGCACAGAGCGGCAATGCTCTGCCAAGTCAGTTCTTTTTCTTTCTCTTTTGTCCATAAGCCTTTAGCGTAGATAGTTTACACACCGTTTTTAGTTAGACAACATATGTGTGGATCCCGTCGAGTACGACGGACGTGAGGGGTGCTCATACCTTCCCCTTGCATAACCGACTCCTGAACCTAGGACTTGGTTGCGATGACCTCGTCTTTTCCCCGTTTTTGTCAATTTTTTCCGATCGTTTCATTTCCCTTCTTTGGGATAAATAACGATAGGTGGCGACTCTGTTAGTCATTGTCGGCCTCTTTTTTTCGCACGAGGGAGTACGTAGGCACAGAGCGGCAATGCTCTGCCAAGTCAGTTCTTTTTCTTTCTCTTTTGTCCATAAGCCTTTAGCGTAGATAGTTTACACACCGTTTTTAGTTAGACAACATATGCGTGGATCCCGTCGAGTACGACGGACGTGAGGGGTGCTCATACCTTCCCCTTGCGTAACCGACTCCTGAACCTAGGACTTGGTTGCGATGACCTCGTCTTTTCCCCGTTTTTGTCAATTTTTTCCGATTGTTTCATTTCCCTTCTTTGGGATAAATAACGATAGGTGGCGACTCTGTTAGTCATTGTCGGCCTCTTTTTTTCGCAATAGCAACACATGGGACTTCTCTCATGACTATTTGTATGATTTTTTATGAACGATTACGAGAGTCTTTTGTTCATATTTATTTTAATACCTGAGTCCATGCAATCCAACCCTTGTATGAAACTAAAGAGTTCTCAAGTAACGGTCGAAATTTGAAAAGAGATGTAGCGGTACCAGAGCGTAAGTTTTTAAGCAATCGAGTCCAATACAACGAAAGTGTTTGGACGAGGTTGAGAAAATTTTAGATTTTTATAGCTGAGCAAAAGTAATGAATCCTTGACGACTAATTCGGTCGTGCAAAAGCAGGCAAATTATTCGTTATCGATAGGGCAACACGATGGCGAAAGCATGTATTGTCCACATTTATCTATTTTCTATAAATTGTGTCAGAACTCTCGTAACAAAAGTGAATTGGATCATATGAATATGTTAGAGTAAGAAACGTGACTGTAATTCCTGTTTGTTTCACTATAATTTAAGTGATTTTCATTTAAGATATTTTTTTGACAAGTGCTTTTTAAATAAGTTGTTTTACAAAACCTCAATTTTTTATCTCTCTAGATATACACCGATAGAATGGAGTTTGGTATTCAACTCATTGGTCCTTGTAGTTCGATAATGATTTACTACTTCGCGCAACCGTGACTTGTGAAAAAAAGAATATAGTGAGATATATGACATTGATTATGATGAGACATTTGCATCAGTGATATAGATGAATCGTGTTTGAGTTTTACTATCTCTTACTTCTTTTCAAGATGGGAATTACAACAATTTGATGTTAAAAATGATATCTTGTATGAAAACTTAGAGAAGGAAGTGTATATGTATATTTCACCCAGTTTTAGTACTATGGGTGGAGCCAACAAGGTGTTTAGATTGAAAAAGGTCTTATATAGACTAAAGCAATCCATTCAGATAGGGTTTGAAAGATTTGCAAAGGAAATGTTGTGTTTGGGCTATAAACAAAGCCAGGTAAATGACACTTTACTTTTAAACATACAATAGAACGAAAGTGGATTGTACTTCTTGTTTATGTTGTCGATATCAATGTTACAAGAGATGATTCAATTGAGAGATAACTACTTAAAAATAAATTACCAGGAAAGTTTGAATTTCTTTAAGTACTTCTTGAAAATTGAAGTAGCCTATTTAAATAAAGGAATTTATATTTCTCAAATAAAATATGTGTTTGACCTTTTACAAGAAATATGAAAACATGAATGCAAACCTACTAGTGTTCATATTGAAAAATCATAAGATGAGCTATGAGGAAGAAAAGCCGAAGTTGTTAAGGATCAATATCAGAGGTTAGTGGTAAAATTGATTTACTTGGCACACACTATGTTAGATTTGGCATATACAATAAGTGTGGTAAGTCAATTCATGCGTGATTTGAGAGTGAGACATTTGCAGATTGTTGATTGTGTTCTACAATATCTCAAGGTCACTCTAGGGGGGATCTTATTTAAAAGAGGTGAAAGTCTAACTATAGAGGTTTACACTAATGTTGATTACGAAGGTTCATTGATTGATAGAAGATCTTTTCGGCTATTGTACATTATTGTGTGGAAACCTTGTTGCTTAGAGAATTTATAAACAAAGTATAATTGCTTGATCAAGCGTTGAAGAATAATTCAGAGTTATGGCATTAGAAATTTGTGAAGTATTATTAATGAACAAGTGCTAAAAGATAAATCGGCCATTAGTATTGCATATAATCAAATTCAACATGGCAGGACAAAACACATTAAGATCGATATTTCATCAAAAAAAAGTTGGATAGTGGATTAATATCCACTGCCTATATATTTTTTAGACATCAGTTGACAAATAGATTAACGAAAAGCTTACCATCAGAACAATTCAACTGACACACTTGCAAGTTTAGAATCATTGTTATCAATTCACCACCTTGAAGAGGAGTTATGTAAGTATTAAACCGTAAATAATAACATTTATAATTTTATTTTATTAGTATGAAATTCATTAAGTAATTTAATTAGATTTAATTTATCTTTATTTAAGTATGTCTATTATCACAACTTTGAAATATACTCTTTACGGTCACTATTATAAGCAAATATTTTATTTTCACATTTATTAAATAATTGATATAAGCAAATATTTTATTAAACGAATTTAAAAAGAGAATTTAATTATAGAAGGAGTAATACTTTTTTTACAACATGCATGAATGTAATTAAAACAAAATATGCAAACTTTCATTGATTTTGTGACTGAATCAAAAGTCTTTGACATTCCAAAAAATTTGAGAAGTTTGGAGGGTAACATTTTATTTTCAACACTCGTTTTAACACACTCTTTTTTTTGTTTAATAGTTAAAATTTTATTATTTAAAAATAAATAAGTGAGATGTCACAGATTTAAATTTATATCTCTTCAATGGAATGTTCGCACACAATTATAATTGAGTTGGTTTAACAGAAAACTTTAACACTCATTTTTTTTATTAGATAAAATTGATCTCATCTAAATTTATGAGATTCATATAAATTTTGTCGAATAAATAAATGAGAAGTATTAAAAAGAGAATTGTTTTAATATTCGGAAAAAGAAAAAGAGTATATCAACTCTCACGATCAAAGAGCAATTGAGAGAGGAGCCTCCCAAAAGAAGTAATTCTTTTAACTCCAACCCTAAAGCTCATTATATGATCATAACTATCAAGCCTACTCCCCTTAATGATGACAGCCACAACCCTAAACTAATAAAGAAATATAAAGAAACTTCTTTGAAGCATTATTTATTTGCACACTAGAATTATTCCTAAAGCATTAAGATTGTAATAATTGTTGCCATAATGACCATTATGATGATGAGTAACATACCTTTTCCACATGCTATATAAGAGTTTAGTACTAAGTCATGTTACACACAACATTTTAGAAAACTACACTTGTTGCAAACATGTTCAAGAGAGGTTCTATCACCGTATCAATGTTCTCAAATTCCAACCTATTGGTTGGATTGTATCGTCCACGAAAGCGGCTCCGGCGGAGGAGAGGAAGCAGCATCTGGCTAGGGAACAAGCGTCGAGGTTTCTGCCTTGGTTCACGTTCAGTTGTACAATGGGGTGTCATGGTTCCTTTTAGGATGTTGAAGAAGATCATCATGGAAATTGCACCAAAGGGACATTGGATTGAGGCTTATTGTTGGTCTCTACCACTTCTGCGTCCCCAACTATTCCCTCTTTGTTAAATAGAATATCAAAATTGTGAAAACACAAAATACTGGTGTGTAAGTTGTAATCAGAACTATCCATGCTTTATTAATCTGCTTTGAGAAAGAATCCTCCAAGATACACTTTGATTTGTAATCAATCATGTAAAATGACCAAGAAAATAAAGAAAATAAAGTTGTAATTGGTCATGGATAACTATAAAGTGGGATCCCCGTAAAAAGAAAAGGACTAAAAACTATGAATTGTGATTATTGATTTGGTGATTATTCGGTTAGTCTTACTAAAAAATAGACACCAAATTTCAACACCTACATCATATTTTACTATTCACAAATACTGGGAACAAAATATATTTGTATAAAAAATCATTGAATCTCTTCAGATTTTTAATTTTTCAAAGTAAATTAAGAGTATGCAGTGACATCACAACACTTCAAATAGACAACAATCATCTGCAGCACATTCATAAAATAAATAAACTAAAATAAAATAAAATAAATAAACTAAAATAAAATAAACCATTGGCTACAGAGAGACCTTGCAAGACTAGACGTTGTAGTTTGCTGGATGGATATGGTGTTCAACTAAGACTTGATCTAGATGCAACAGCTACGAGAAAAACGGTTCTACATAATTTACATAAATACAGAACATTACAAATTAGCGATCTTTAAGTCCCCGCTAGATCAAAAACTTGTTAGATACCTTTTTCCAAAATTTATCATCAGCTGTCTTCAATACCGTCTTCAAAACCTTGTTAGATATTACTTTTTTCCAAAGTAGGAAAATAAGGTTGGTTGTTTATCATCAGCTGTCTTTGACTTTTCCTTTTTCTTTGTCGGGTTTGCCCTCGGCTTATCATTATTTGCTAAAGACGGTTTCAAATCTGATGAAATAGAATCATATTCACGCTTGATTGGGAACTTGGTTACATTTTGAGAAGGGGGAGAACCACTGAATTTTAAATCACTTTCATCCTCCTCTGTTTTAGTTTCTACGATGAGGTCTTTTGTTTGTTCAGTCTTGACAGGTTCGTGACTTGGTATTTTATGCTCTGGCTTTGTGTCTTCATCTTCAGTCACCTTTCTTGAAAAGAACTTAGATATTGGAGTGTTTCCTTCTGTCTTAACTTGAATCTGCCAAACATGGCATGTTGCAATGTAAAGATTTTCAATGTTAAGGATAAAGTCCAACAACAATCTTTCAAAATTATGTACACATATTGAGTAACAACAAATATAGATTCGATCAACTCAGTAAGAACATTTAATTTAAATGCACACACGCACAGAAGCCAAAAAAGCATAATCTTCAACAAGAACTTTTGAGTGCAGCAAATAAATTGTTTCCATTCATTTTCCAATTTTAAAATCTACTATTTATTAAGTCAAGGGACAAACATGAACAAAGATATAAGCAGATGGCATTGCAGGTTCAGATAAGAAATGTGATATCTTCATCAGAGTAATAGGTTGGACTCAATAAACTAAGAAAAGGCTAGACGATGCGAAGCAACATTGAGGGAAAGTTCATTACCTCCTTTATACACTCAGGCCCATTAAATGATGGCTTGCCCATGGCAGGTGTTACAGGGTACCACGCCTGGAGATTAAAATATTGGCAAAAACCATGAATACAGAGTCACACTAAACTAGTAAAGCCTAAAATATCAGAACATATCATAAAACAAGTTCAACACTAATGTAGAAAATAGAAATTTAGTCGTAATTTTTTCAGCATCAACGCTCATACCAAATCAGATTCTTCATATGGCTTCATCACACTCTTATAACTGGAAGCGCTGCTTAGCCAGGTATCACTTGAATTCTTGTCTCCCAAAATAACAGGCATCCTGTCTAAAGACAAGCATTTGAAGTACATATTAGGTATCTTTACCTATATTCAAATATCGTGTATATTTGGGCAGTCACCCTCAATTGGTAAAATCCAAAGACGGGTACACAATTCCCCTTGATAGGATTATAATCTAACAGATCACGAGAATCATGTGCATGTAAATCAAAACTCATTAAACCAGAGAAGAAAAAAATTTGACTCCACTTTCTACATAGGTTGTTATTTAGCTATATTTCACAGTAAATATCCAGGAAGAAAAATATTTATATTGTCTGGAAATATATTCTTGATAGGATTATAATCTAACAGATCACAAGAATCATGTGCATGTAAATCAAAACTCATTAAACCAAAGAAGAAGAAAATTTGACTCCACTTTCTACATAGGTTGTTATTTAGCTATATTTCACAGTAAATATCCAGGAAGAAAAATATTTATATTGTCTGGAAATATATTCTTCCTTTTGTTAAGAATGACAATGAAGCTGTTGGGCTCAATGAACCGTTGGCCCATCACGGAAATAATGGACCAAGAGAGTGGATCGTTTACTCAAGGAAAAAGAGGGGTGTGGTAGCAAAGAAGGCTTGAACTGTCTTTGCTGACGTGGCTACAAGTTGGTTAGAGATTGCAATAACATTCTTGAATATATAGGGAGGAAGTAACAGTAGGAAAAGGGGCATTGAGCATCAGAGGGTTTAGTATGGATAGGAATGTTGAGAAGTGTGGTTGGGCCTAACTCAACCCTACAAAACCGGTTGGTAGAGTGAAGATTACCCCCACTTATAAACACATGTTCATGCCATATATTGTCCGATGTGGGACTCTTAACACACCCCCTCACGCTCAGGACTGGACAATTGAAGCGTGGAAATAAATGGTGGGTGGCCCGATAGCGGAAACCATAGAAGGTGGCCCACCGGATCTTAAACCAGGCTCTGATACCATGTTGAGAAGTGTGGTTGGGCCTAACTCAACCCTACAAAGGCTTTAGCCATCCTATAAAGAGCTTAGCTCTGTGTCAGTATTGGGTGTGACCCTTTTCTGTAATTCCTTTCACAATTTCATTCGTAAATACATTCTCTTTTTCACTATTTTGTCCTTCTGTTGCAAGTTATTGTTTCTGTAATTTTTGGTTCTTAACACCTTTCATAATCCCTACTTTTGTCAAACCTAAACCTGCATTTACCCTACTATTTTGACAGAAGTTACAAAAAAACTGTCACTTAACAAACACGTCAACTTTAATATTCTTTTCAGAGTCAATACTATTGAATGCATGACTCACCATGAAGCCACTGAAAAGCTGAAGAGGAAGAGGTTGTAACAATAGTAAATGTGTAAAGTATTTCACCTGCAGTTAAGTATACTTATATTTAAATTAACAATTGTATGAAGATAGATTAACATGATTTTTCATGCTGAACAATATCAATTTTCCAACTTTCTGTAGAAATTCTCACCTTCAGAATTTTGCCATGAGTCATAAAGAGCAGCAAAAACAAGAGGTCGTCCATCTTTGAAGTGAATATAGTAAGGTTGTTTCTTTGAACCATCCTTTTTCCACTCATAAAAACTTAAACATATACTTAAAGTAATTAATTCAAAGAACTGAACTTAAAGCCACTAATAAGACGATAATAGACATAATAGGCAAAAACATTAGGAAACTAAAACATATATAAAAGAAAAAAAACTCTCAAGTTAAAAGGAATATGTTCAACTATACTACTATTGAAAAGAAGAATTGACAGAAATAAAAAAGAAATATGTTACACCATATGATTGAAAAGAAGAATTATGACAAAACTACTGTCATAAAATTCATAAGGTGGGAGAAGGGTGAAAATATGAAGGAAAAAAAAAGAACAAATGAAAGAAGAGTGAAAATACGGAAAACAATAATTCAATACACACCCTTCTACTGCAACAAGGCATCTGTTTTTAGGAAGCAGGCGACGGAATGAAGCTTTCTCATCAATGGATTCAGATCGAGCATTAAACTGCAGAACATAACACGAATCATATCAGACTAAGTATTCCACTAGAAAAGATTATATTTTATAGTAGCGGCATTGTTGTGTACAAACTGTGATAAACAATATGAAATCAGTTAATGCATATCATAGAGTATAGATCCTATACTTCCCTTACCATTTTCTTGTACAACTTTTTTCAATCAAATCAAAATTTTAAAAAATATTAATAAATCAAAACAAACACTATTATCATTGTTTCTGAAAATGTATTCTCCCTAACTATCCTTCTATCTTCTCTCTATCACAATTACTCATCATTCACTCCTCATCTTTTTGTTAACAACTCTAAAATGAACACAAATTTACCATCTTGTAGTGATCAGGTTTGTCTGTTTTCTTAGTGAAACTGGGGATTAAACCCCATTTCATACAATGAACAACATGGCCTTCACTCTCCGCTGCTTCATCTCTCCGAACAACAGGCATGCTGAATCCCGGCGACACATTATGTGACGGCACATACCTAGCCACAATAGAAACCTATGAATCAGATACCAGAACCACGACACCAACACTTTAATAATTTGAAAATATGAATAAATTAAACGTAATCAAGTTCTATAATATGCAGTTGCAACTTGAAAAATTGATGAAAGGCGTCAAATCAAGTTCGAAGTGAAGAGACGAGAAATTAGTTACCGGTCGATGTGGAGAACGCGAGTAGGGGCGGTGGTACGGTGGCAGGCCCTCGGAAAGTCATCGGCTCTTAGACTGCAGCGAGTTCTTCCGCACATTTCTTCTTCCTCTCTGAGTTTGATGGGTTTTTACTCTGGTTGAGGCGGGAAGGGGAAGTTCTAGAGACAGGTAACTAATTAACTAAGAGCAACTTTAGTGCAGGGTTGTTAAACCAAAATTCTTTATAGCTTACGTTAGTAATAAAGAATTTGCATTATAGTAGTGCTGACATGGCATATGGGATGCTCTAAAACTAGTTTACGTGCTCTACACAAGCAACGTACTCTAACTCATTATTTAACATAAATAATAGATTTTTATTAATTATTTAATATAAATAATAGATTTTTATTAACTATTTAATACCATGTGGGGTCAAGTTTTGGTTTCTTATAGACAACCACCATTAAAGTAAAAACTACTCAAATCAACTTTAAATTTTTTAAATCCTACAAATCACTTTAGACCCACAAAAAGTATCTTAATTTACCTATTTAGTTTACTTCCACTAAAGATGCTCTAAGAAAACTAGTAAAGGAAGCGGGCGTTTACACGGGTCATGTCTAATTTTTTAGATTATTTATTTTCTATATTTAAATGTACGATCTAATATCTAACTATTAAAAAAAAATTTAATTAATTTTTATGTTTATTTTTCTGATTAAATTCAAAATTACACTTAACAAAAAAGGATATTAACGACTAATTACATTGTTGTTGTAATATTAGAGATTTGATAATTAATGCAACTGATGTGTCATTTTTTAGAATTTTTCACGCTAAAAATCAGTAATTTGGAAGAAAAAAAAACAGATGTAAAGACATTGTATATTTACCTTCCACTGCCTACATTGGGTATTGAAGAGTCACTTTGAAAGTTGAAATTATAAATTACCTATGCGTTGGTATTAAGTGATGGCTCTCCAATATCAACATATACACTCTCCCAAACTTATTTTGCCTTCCATCATTCTACATCATTCACCACCGCCACTCATTCCCCATTGCCGCCACCACAGGTTTTGAGATGCTAATTCATCACCGTTGTCATCAATGTCTTTACATCTTATCATATTTGTATTTATAATTGTTATATTTAACTTCTGTTTGCATTGGCTGGGGTTTTTTTTCAGCTTTCAAACAAACAATGACGCGACCGATTGAGGTTGTTATAGACATTAATGACTCAAAAGATTTGTGGAAGATTGTTGTTCGTTGTTGACATACGTGGATTGTGACAAGTTCGTCAAACAAAGAACACTTGAAACTAATTTTGGGTGATTCAAAGGTATAACTTTGTGGTTTGTTTTTTTTTATTGTATGTTGATTTGATGAAGCTGAAATAACTTTTCAAAGTTTTATATTTGGTTTTTTAGCTTGATATGATTCAAGTCATTGTACCATCACATTTCTTCTCGAAGTACTTGGTTGAACTTGTTGTGAAAAATTCATAGATCATGCAGAATTTCAAGGTTTCAAAAAACAATTTCTCTTTTAAATAAACTATTCATGGTTTTAAGTTGGTCTTTTGTGGTTCAACTTCTGTTAAGAGAGCAGAGCTACCAGACATCCCTATAAATTATTTCAACATTCTTAGTTTAGCATGCATAGCTGAGGAAAAGTTTCAATCTAATGTGTTAGTTGGTACGTTCATAAGTATATTTAACTATTATAATTTTTTCTTATCTGTATGTTATACTTTGTGACTTTATTTTGTTTAGATGTTGTTGGAGGAGTTGCTGAAATTATACAGACTCAAGTTAACGCAGATAACAACAAAAGAAGGGTTGTGTTTATGATAACTGATATGAGGTATGAACAAACCTGATTTTATATGTGTACAAGCAACTTTTTTTTATTGGTTTGAGTTTACACGTTTGTATTTTTATTTGTTGGTGTCTGATTACAAACAAATGTGTTTTTCATTCTATTGACAACAAAACTTTCGTTCAATGTACCCTATGGGGTCAGTTTGTTATGCAATTTTATGACTATTACAAGAATCACAATGAAGAAGAAAACATTGATGTTCTATAGCAGAATGCAAGGATAAAAGGAAAATCATAATTAATTGTTGGAACATTGTTGCAGGAACCACTGGATAATATGCAGATTATAGTCCTTAAGCTGCAAATTTGGTGTTGACGGATGTCAGAAGAAATGCATAAGAATTGCATTTCTTATGTTAAGTATTAGTTTAATTGACTTTAGGTTCCAACACAATTATATAGTTTCGTCTTCAGTATTTTTCATATGATACATTTGAATACTGTTTTGACACATTCCATGCCATAAGCAATTTAAGATTTATATCTATGTTTGAGAGAATCATGTTGCAAAACTTGCTCAGTAATAAGAACTTATTTGGGAAACGTTCAGAAGCTACAAAAATGTTAAACATGAAGAATTTGTCATAAACATTTTTTTATTGAAATGGATAATACATTTCATTAAACAGCTCAACCTGGCATTATATATGCACAAGAAGAGTAGAACTAGTACAATGTTCAACAAAGACTAATAAGGTTCAAAAAGGGAAAAACCCAACACAGCTGCCAAAAGACTATGTAAGCACCCACCAAGCCAAGTCTGGCAAACAACAGCGAGCTTAAATTACAAATCATTACATAACATTAAACACCTGAAGCAAACACTACTGCCAGAACTAAACTGAAAACCAAAATAATTCTGAAATACTACGGGTTTGGCTCTGCATAATTGACCAAATAACTACTTTTAGAATTCATCCAAATACGCCTACGATACAAAGCACTAATGTTGCAATGTAACCGCTAAAGCATCAGGCTAATGCTCTACAATCAGACTGCGAAGTAACAACCAAACAAGCCATGATCATTGGCACACACTGATTCTGCAAAACACGGTTAGCTTCCCACAGAGCACCCTCACAGCAGACGATTTGGCAAAGAATACCAATTTGAGACACTCCCTGAATAAAAGGAGATTTTCAACCTCCAAGGGCTGCCAGTACCTCAAACACTACAACGAGTGGTGCACGATTCTCCACCAGCCAGAACATAACTTCCATAAAATCAACATCTAAGGCACTTGCCGCTGGTGGAGAGTTGCAACTCCAATCCTGCAAAATCAAGACACCACATACAACATCCTACCAAAATAATTTGGATTATCACAAAGACATTAAAACTTTATACCATCAAATTAAATTGCAAAGGCAATTTTTTAATAGCATTAAATACTAAGATTAATACACTTTTTTGTTTACTGCATAATTGCAATAAAAAAGAATGTGCAATATGATCATTCATTCATATATATATATATATATATATATATATATATATATATATATATATATATATATATATATATATATATATATATATATATATATATATATATATATATATATATATATATATATATATATATATATATATATATATATATATATATATATATATATATATATATATATATATATATATATATATATATATATATATATATATATATATATAATCACTTAATCCAGCAGAGATGATAAAGTTATACAATTTTTAACTTTCCACAAACTAAAAAGTGATGTTAGGCAGCTACATGTTTCATACATCGGTACACTGATAAGCAAAAACAAAGTTGATACAAAAAACCCCAAAGACATCAACATCTTTTTATTGTTAGATAGAGGTATGGGGGAAAACGCATCATCTTTAAAACCAATATATCCCCAACACAAATTTTTTTCTTTCTCTCATAACCATACCATTCTTGAGCAAAAAAAAATCTCATAACGATTTGGCCTGAAATTCTGGTATCAAATATCAGACGTCGAAGGCGATGTTACGACACTAATATCTGTACAATCACCAATAAGAACAAGGACAAAAATATAACAATAGTAAAATGACACAAGCAATTGTTAACCCAGTTCGGTGAAAACACACCTACGTCTGGAGGCTACCAAGTCAGGAAGGAAATCCAGTAAGTAGAATTAGTTTGAAGATACACAGTAGACTCTCTCTAGTTTACCATCTTCTCACCTAATATCTACCCTTGCAATTTCTACCTAGGACATTCCTAGATGAGAGACACCTCTCACTCCCCCTCAATCACAGCAGTGATAACAACAAAATAATAAAACTTTAGAAGACACTCTCTAAAGACACAACTTGATCTTGCTTAAAAGCTTCAATCAAGTACAATACACTCTTGCTTACAATCTTTGAGTGAATACCTTACAATACAAACCTTAGTCTAATTCACACATTAAAGTAATGAGTGAATGGCTCACAAACTAACGCAAAACACACGAATGCTAGAACACACTAAACCTTGTGTAATGCACTATTTTAAACCTAGCTTCTCTGAACAACAAAATAGGTTTGTGAATCCTTTAAATAGAAACCCTAGGACGAGCTTGGACTTTGGAAAAAATATCATCTGATCGTGAAGAAATCAATCTCAATAATTAGCATCAATGAGAAAAACCAAAACATATTTGATTTGATCCAATTAGCTTTAATCAAATCACTCTGCAAATCTTCAAGATATCCTTCAAAAAATAGCTCACACGACTCCATAAATGCTCCATGAAAAATGCCTCAAAAATGCTTTTGAATAAGAGCTAAATCCACGCATATTTAAACCATAAAAGACATATCATAGCAGTATAAAGAGTTGCACAAAAAGTACCAGACAAACAAACACATTCACACAGAATGTTTTGTTCACAAATGTCAGGACATCATGCTTGACATCATTAACTAAATCCTGCAACAACAAATATAGCTACCTGCAGAATATTAACACCATATGTCAAGACATCCTATAGGACATCTTGTGATATTACCAAGTTTTACTAAAATGCATGCCAATCAGGAACTAACACAGTCTATTATCCTGTTTGGCCGTGTGAATTTCCCATTTGAATGTCTCATCACTTTCAACATCAACTACTTTAATATCATTCTGATTAAATCGAAGGCATTTCTTAGCCATACATCTAGGAAAATGATGTAAAAGTATAACATCAACAAAAATAACATATGATCAGCAAAATATAGGGTCTAAAATAATACTCAATGTATGTTTATAAGCTTACCAATATGTTTCTGACTTTGCGTTTTGCATCTAATACAATGCTTTCCCAAACATATACTTTGTTTCCCATTACCATTTCTTTATATACTCTATTTGAAACAATAGTTTTCAAATCAGATTATTTTCTCCCTTCTGACCGAATTACATTACCTCCAACCAGTTGCTTAACATACTTCTTTTTAATAATCAGCTTCTTCTTACCTTTATCTGCAACCATCTTCCCCTTATCTTTAGCTACAACCATCTTTTTCTTACCTTTAGCTACCTTCTGTGTGAGTTATAATGAACATACAATAATTAGGTTTTTTAAAATTAATAAACAGAGAATTAAAAAAAAAGTAAGACTTTGGAAAAGTTACATTACCAACTCATTTGTTGAGTTCCTGGCCAAATGAAATTCATCCTAAGATATTTCCATTATTTCATCTTCTTCTTTAACAACACCAGTGTTAGTTGGAGCCTCAGTTACTTTGATATGTCTCATATCATCAAATTTTGGTCTTCGATTTACACTTTTTTTTCTTCGTTTTTCTGCAACTTTGTTAAAGGTTAACTTCCACCAACCTCCATGACCAATCCCTTTATTAACTCCACTGCAGATTCATGGCTTACAAAAATCAATACCAACTGTTGTTAATTATCTGTATCATAACTAATAATCTGAATATAATATTTCTTAGGCAAACAAATCATCTCTGATTTGTTTACAAGCCCTAATTATAAATATTTCTATTTTAAAACCATAATGAAATCTCTAACTAATAATTAATATAGCTCGGTGTTTTATAACAAATATGTTACGATTCAACCATAAAATTTGATAACCCTGTCAAAAAAAATAACAAATCTATCGTTGCCTCCGTCAATAAACCCTCAAACGTGAATTAATTTATGATTTTTGAACGAAATGACAAGAATATGACACTTACCACATTGTTTCTGTGTCGTTGTTGTTCTCCTTTACAAAATTTTCCTGCTTCATATCCTCCATTATCTTTCATAGTTGCTTGAAGAAACATGCAGATGTAGGGTAGTGTAAAACGAAAAACAAAACCTTTAATGATGTAAAGTTTTATGCTTGTGTGTTTGGGTTTTGGACCTATACTTATGTAAATTAGGTTTAAAAAATGGGTTCATGTTTTAATCTGACCTTAACTTGCAATGTATCATTTATCTCTAATAATTTAAATGATTTTGTAATTATTATAATTTATTTAATCAATTTATATTACTCATTTATTATAATTGATTTCATTTTTAAATTTAGTACAAATTCATATAATTTGAATATATTATAACTTATTACATTTGACATTTTTATTATAAAATATTTTTTTCATTAATTTATATTTTTTTAGGTTGTACTATTTTGTAATGTTTATGTGCTATTTTTAATGGATTAATAAACTAATTATATTAGATATACTATTAACGTTTTTTAGACTGCAAAGATTTAATGATTGACAAGTGTTTTTCACAACGTAGCGTGTGAATACATATAGGACTCGTGCGATAGCACGGGTATCCCGCTAGTTTTGGAGTATACTATTTTATTTTTCTACTAGCAAAGGATCTGTGCGCTCGCACGGGTCACACAATGCTTATATAAATATTAAATAAATATTATATAGATATGGTTAAGAAATATATATAAAAATATGTATAAATTAAGAAAAAAATATTTTAAATGATACTTGTCATATAAATATTAATATAGTTTATCAAGTATTAGGAATTGTCATGATATACATAGAAATTATGTTAAAAAAATATATGAGTATGGTATAATACACTTCATATAATTACATATATATATATATATATATATATATATATATATATATATATATATATATATATATATATATATATATATATATATATATATATATATATATATATATATATATATATATATATATATATATATATATATATATATATATATATATATATATATATATATATATATATATATATATATATATATATATATATATATATATATATACTCGATTAAATTAATTAGTATTGATGATGTTGTAACATGGTTGTATTAAAGGAAATAACAAAGTAGTCATCTATCTGTGTGTTCGCACGAGTCGCACAATGTCGAAAAAATATTTTAAATGATGATTGTCATATAAATATAGTACTTGAGCCCATACTTGTGAGAATCAAGACTTGTGAGAACCAAGATTTTTAAATTTAACCTTTCTTATTCAATTATTGTGAATTATATCTAAAAAATGTAGATTTTGTTTTAATTACTTTTATTTTTTATTTTGGTTAGATTTAAAAATGTAAATTTTTGTTTTAATTATTTTTATCTTTGTAATATTAAAATATAAAAAATATACCATGATTTATCAATTATTTTAAATATGTTTATTTAATATTGATTAATTAAATTATTAGTTAATCTTATTAAATATTTATATTTAAATTAATTAATAATTCTTTGGTCACCCGATTTTATTTGAGACTTGCTTGCTTCCATGTCTCGAGCTTATTCCCGTAATTTAATCTTGATGATTTTCCATGTATGTTATTAATTCTATTTGTTCATACCATGATGCTTTTGCCTTATGGGTCAATGTTGCCTGCCTTGACATTCGCTTTACACATGTTGTCATTCATTCATGATTTTATTTGTGCTACTTGAGGCTTTTCTCTATATTCTATTGATGTTGTTTGCCTATCCTTAATTCCAAAGGAAATGATAATCCCCTGTTGACTGCCATGTCATAGTTAGGATAACTTAGCCTAACTTGCTCCTTTCCCTTGAGACATTGTGAGAGTCTTACTTGTTTATCCTAGCCTTAGAATTAGAGTCGATGTATTCTATGTGAGTGTCTTGCCATGGGCACTTCCTTTCTCTTTTATCCTAACCTTAGGATTAGAGTCACCGTACTCTATGTGAGTGTCTTGCCATGGACAATTCCTTTCCCTTTTATTCTAATCTTAGGTTTATAGTTGTCTAATTCTATGTAAGTGTTTTGCCATGAACACTTGCTTCCATTTGGAACCTTGACCACAGTCAAGTATTCCTCACCCGTGGTTAGGTGAACTACGAATGCTCTGATTCCATCCTAGTTAGGATACGTAGGCACAAGATGTGATGTCTTGACGAGCATACTTAGTAATACCTTAGGTATTTCCCTTAGCACATTTTCCTTAGCAAGCAAGCTATAACATAACACAAATACTAACAAGAGGTTCATTTAGAGTACTACAAATACTTAGGATGCTAACACCTTCCCTAGGTATAACCAACCCCCGAACCTTAGATTCTCTTAGCTTTGTTCTTACATAGTGCACTTAGGGTTTTCCTCGATCTTTACTCTTTCCTTTGGATAAATCAAAGCTCGGTGGTGAATTTTAAAGATTTGTGATTCAAGTTAATTCAATAGATTAATATCTGATTCTCACCGCAACAAAAATGGCGACTTCACATCGTCAAAGAGTTGACGGAAAAAACTGTTAACGGAATGTTGTCATCAAATGGTTGATGACAAATGACTGATCAAGGGTAACACCAATTGTAACTACAAAAGGTTGAATAACACCAAGGAAGGATAAACTTCTCAAGAGAGACTGTCACTTATCGCCATAGAAAACAAGCTGAAGGAAACACCAAAGTCAGATAAGCTTCTCAGGAGAGACTGCCACTGTAATACCCCAAATTTTAACCCTTAGATTGGTCGGCTCATTTCACATTCCATATCATTTTGCATTGCATTATAACTAACTGCTAACCAGTTTGCTCAGTCCGTTGGTTTTGCAGGAAAATCACACTATGTGTAGTTTAATTGGCGAAGGGCAAAATGGTCATTAATTTGCAGCCTGCTGACCATTCCCGAAGCCAAGTCTTCGTCCAGGGTCCCTTAAGTGATTTGAGTTTCCATCTCCGAGTCCTGTGATTTATTTATTCTGACAGACGCACGTTTCCTGCTTTCTACTGGTCATCGGTCGATTTTGGAAGGAAACCGTGGAATTTCGGTTCGTGTTAGAATTTATAATGAGAAGCTTGTTGTTTTGACTAAGACGGGTAGTCGAGTTGATTCAGGTGGTCGAGTTAAAGCAGTCAAAATGCATTTTAAATTTTGATACTAAAGATATTTAGTTATGTTGTTAATTGAATTTTCTCTGGTTATCTTTTCATGGCCGCATGTCCCGATTTTAATCGAATAAATCTCGCTTGAGAAATTTAATCAGTTGAATTGGTTGAATAAATTTATCAGAAGAAGTTTAGTCATTTAAATTTAATTGGACCAGTCGGAATCAGATGATTTTATTTAAGTAAATGAACTGAGTGAGACAAATTTATTCATATCTGAAGAAATTTAACCGGACTAATTCAGTTATTTGGATTTATTTGTCGGAGTTTAGTCGGATAATTTCAATTACTTGGATTTATTTGGTTTAAGTTTAATCGGATATTCGGTCTGGTTGAATTTAAGCTATTAAATTTAGTTGAATAAATTCAATTCAGATAATGTATTCGTTGGAGTTGATCGGAGGAGTTGCTTCGATTAATTTAATTGGGAAGTTAATTTAATTTGGATTAGAAGAATTTGGTCATTTGAGTTTAATCGAGCAAGTAGGATTTATTCTAATGAGGTTTGTCGTTTGAATGATTTATTCGGAAATTTTATCGGAGACGAGATTTAATCGATGAATTGGATTGAATTTTGAATTAATAAAAGAAATAGAATTTTATTTTATTATTGTGATAACCATATCTAATAATGAAGTATAATGTTATTATGTTTTATTTCATTTTTTAATAATAATTTATTTCATTTTTATATCAAAAGAAAAAATAAAAAATAATAATTTTGTTTCATTACAATATGAAAAAAACCTAAAAATCCTAAAAACTCTTTAGTTTGTCCGAAAATGTTCTCCGCTTCCGATTTCTTCGAGTCTCCGATTTTATTTTTTTTCCGAACCTGCAAGGAGAATCAACAAACAGAGCAGCAGTTAACGGTTAGTTAAAGTCGGTTTTTTTCGGACTCTGACACCCTCAGGAAATTCTCATCATCGGGTGTGTTGGGAGGGCAACGACAAAGTCGAAGCCAACTCCCGACTTATTTTTCTCGACCTCGGTAAACCCGGCAGTATCTTTTCTAAGCCAAGAGAGAGAGAGAGAGAGAGAGAGAGAGAGAGAGAGAGAGAGAGAGAGAGAGAGAGAGAGAGAGAGAGAGAGAGAGAGAGAGAGAGAGAGAGAGAGAGAGAGAGAGAGAGAGAGAGAGAGAGAGAGAGAGAGAAAGAGTTTTTCGCAAAAGTGATTTTGAGAATAAGCACTTTTGAAAAAAGCACTTATTCAAAAAATGTTTTTCGCCAAACAGCCCAAAAACAAATTTTCAAAAATTTCTGAACCGAAATTGGATCAAACGCAGCAAAACAACAGTAACCAAATCATCATCAGAAGTGCATAAATTCCAGCCAACAATAAAGCTAAGCAACCAAAATCATAACAGTAACAAAATTTCCTCAAAAAAATCGCTACAAGGGAGCCGCGAATTTCTGGACCCAAAATCATCAAAATAACTTTCTTGAAAATCATAACAGATAACCCAGCAATAGATCCGAGTAAATCACAAACAACAAGAAGCTCCATGAAGAACGCAACAACAATCCATCTGGGACCAAAACAAAATCAAATGTTAAAGTAATATCGGAAATCCGCGGATTTTTTTAGAATCACCGTCAAAATCGCGACAACGCCCAAGCCTGCGAAGCATCACCAATAAATAGAGCATCAACGAGTATCGAGAAAAAGAAAAACTCCTCAGTGTCATACCCTAAATTTGTCCTACCCATTTTAGAATATTTTTTGCATTTTTGCTCTTATTTCATTTTTTTTGCATTATTTGTTTAATTTCTGGTTATTTAGACACGTGTCCGCTTGCAATTGGTTGATTTATAAAATTTTATCCATTTTTGTCTAATAAGAGTGTGACACGTGGCTTAAAATTGTCTTTGAGTTTTTTATTCTATTTGTGTTTTCGTAATTTCTTCTTTTCCAAAATTTTTATAATTAGCAATATTTTAGCTCATGTTTTAAATATATAAGTACATAATATTAATTTTGTTTATTTTAAAGTTTTGTAAATATGAGTTTTATTATGTTGTTAATATTATTAATCTTTAGGATTTAAGAAAATTATTGTTTATTTGTTAATAATAAATAAATAGTAACATTTTTGTTTTAATTTAGTAATATTTTGTGTATATATTAGTTATCTTATTTGTTTTTGGTTTTAATTAAACTGTTGAAAAAATTAAAAAAAAAGAAGTTTGGGTTTGAATCAGGCCCATGTTTGGGACCCGTTAGGTTTGGATTTCGCAGCATATAAGGAGAGAGTATCTTCAGATTAGAAAAAAAACCCTAAATCGAATTACTGTTCATTATCATGAAAAACGGCCGCCCCCTTTCTGAAAAACCCTAAATCCATTTGACTGTTGATTTTCCTCTTCTCCCTCAAACTCAGTGCGCCTTTCATCTCCACTTCAATCTCAACCCATCACCTTCCTTGTTTCTCCTCAATCTGAACGCCACCATCGTTGTCTTCAACCCTCTTTCGCATCGCTGCATTACCATTTTACCTCTGGTTTAAGCGAAATGACAACAACAACAACAACAACAACAACAACAACAACAACAGGGGAGACGACATGATGAAAACAACGACGAGCTTCGAGCGAGCTACCCAATGTTTAGCCACCGACCTTCAGCTCAATGGTTTTTAGCTTGCGATAATGACTCAGTGACCACGACGCCACCACAGCCACAATGATTTTGATAACCCAACTCGTTTTCCTATTTCAGTTTTGCGAGGAGTTCATTGTTTTTGTCCGTGACTTGGCTATTATGCAGGTGTGAAGTTGAATCCGAGATCCAGACTCAAGTTTGGTTATTGTTGCAGCTTTTTTTCGTATTGAAGAGATGGATGTCGGTCTCCTGCTTTCGAGAAGTCGACGTTATTAATGCTGAACAAAAGTACGCGGCCACGTTACAACATCCCTTTTGACCATAAGTCCGACATCGGTAATAACCCAAATCGATTCATAATTTGATGTTGCTTTGCTTTTAATATTGAATGTCAGTCATATAAACCTCTTCTCGAATTACTGCACCATGGGATGTGAATTCTTCATTTGAGTCTGTTGCAGATCTGGATTGTGTATGTGAGTTACGTTAAACTGATAGATAACTATAAAGAAACATTAGTGATTCAAATGCTTAGATTATAGCTTTGGTTTTGTGTCATAATGCTGGAAATGCAATTTAGTTCGGTTTCTATTGTTGATTGTTCGTATGTGTTTAATTATAATCTTGCGAATCCACACATTTGAATCTGGTATATGTGTCTGACTATAGGCATGTTTGAGCTGGGAATATCATATTGTGTTGTTGCCGTTTTTGTTCACGATATCGAAATCAAATGTGTTGTGGTGAATATTAGTTGCTACTGTTGTTATGATTGAATTGTGTTGATATTATTTTGCCTGATAATGTTTTGAGATTAATGCAAAATATAGTGATGTTTCAAATTGCTTCAATTATGTGAGGGATTTAAGTGTTATGTTCATGTTGAATTCTGAGTATTATTAGTCCGTGTTGATGCTAGAATTTTAGTTTGTATCGGTTCACACTCGATTTCAGTTTGAATGTTGCTATAGCTACTTTTTCTTTCTAGTTGATTGCGTGTCAATGTTGGTCGATAATACGATTTGATTCGCTCCGAGTAGTTAGTTTCAATTACGGTATACCGAGTCTTCACGTTCTGTTTTCATAGTTTCGTGCATCGCATTTGTGTTTTGGTTTTAGATGAATGTTGCAGCTTTAAGTTATTATGATTAATGTCGTTGGATACCAGATATTTTGTTTTGCGATTCAATTTCCTCTGAATATTTGTTTCTGATGTTGCTGCAATTTCACCACTTGTTTGTGTTACTGATGTGCTGTTTTCGTGAGTGAGCTGTGTAAATATATATGGGTGCTACTTCAGTTTGAATGGCATGAAAAGTCATCTCTTAGCATTCTTTTTTGTTGCGGTTTAGCTATGTTGATGATCAACGTTTAAAATCGGTTGTGGTTTGAATATCATGAAATTTTGTGTGAAAGTTTAATACAGTTTGTTTTAGGATGTTTGGTATGCGGCGGTGTCGGTTTGGTTTTCAATTTGTTATATTGTTTTTAATTTGAGTTGAAGCATGTTATATTATTTCTAACTTCAAACTATCTGCTATATTTTTATTCTACTGTTAAAATCGTTGGATTTTCAATTACCAAATGCATGATTAGAACGGTGGAGTCAAGAGTGTATCATACAGATGTTTCTAATTATAATTTATTTCTTTTTGATTTCATTTACTTAATTTTATTAACTAAATATAATTAACTTAGTTAGGTGGATGTAAATATAATTGTTTTTACTTTATTTTATCAATTAATTTTGATATTTCTTTTATTACCTTAATTAATCAATTTAAAATTCTAGTTAGATTAATTGAAGTTCTAATTAATCAGTAAATAGCTAAACAAATACTTTTCTATAAGTAAAATCTTGGATCCATGCCAATTGTGTCAATCTAAATTAGGTATTCTCATCCTAATTCCGTTTTTTTTATTTCAAACCTTGATTCACATCAAAAGTTTTCTTCAAACCAAACTAAAACACTTAATAACTACTTAAACACAATTTAGATATTAGATGAAAAAGAGATAGTTCCAAGTCTTTGGTTCACTCTCCCAATTGTTTGGATCTGAGAAGTCTTTCTTAAGCTCAAACAATTGTCTTCTAAAAACGATAAACGAATTCAAATCTATTTTCCTAAACACTTAGATGAAAAAGAGAGAGCTCCAAGTCTTTGGTTCACTCTCCCGATTACTTAAGGACCGAGGAGTCTTTTTTGAGCTTTGAGTAATTGTCATCTGATTAATACACTCTAATATTATTAAACATCTTTCATAATATTAGATGAGAAAAGGAGAGAGTTCCAAGTCTTTGGTTCACTCTTCTGATTATTTGAGGTCCGAGAAGTCTTTCTTAAGCTTCGAGTAATCCTCATCTGTTAAAATACTTTAATCACATCCTATCTTTCAAGTGCCATTCAAACAATTCCTTTTGCGATGAAAAAGAAAGTGTTCCAAGTCTTTGGTTCGCTTTCCCGATTACTTGGGTCCGAGAAGTCTTTCTCAAGCTTCGAGTAATCGTCATCCAATTCACTCACTCGTATCCAATTCCATTAACACTTAGATGAAAAAGAGAGAGCTCCAAGTCTTTGGTTCACTCTCCCGATTACTTAGGGACCGAGGAGTCTTTCTCGAGCTTCGAGTAATCGTCATCCGATTAACCCACTCGAACCACATCTTATTCTTTTGCAATTGAGGTTGAAAAAGAGAGAGTTCCAAGTCTTTGGTTCACTCTCCCGATTACTTGGGTCCGAGAAGTCTCTCTTAAGCTTCAGGTAATCGTCACCTCTAGTTAAACATCCAATACGTCAAACCTAACCTCGTTGTCTCGCCCCCGTGCGACCAAAATCCTATAACCTATTCAAATCTATCTTTATTTCCAAACCAAAATACTTAACCAATAAAACTCTATTCCTCGCCCTCGTGCGACCTACCATTCAAACAATCCTTTTACCAAGAACATTGTTTAGTCCCTTCTTCCGCGCATAACAAACTCGTGCTTCAGCCTCCCCTAACGAGTAGACAAGCCAACGTTTAGCAGTTAGAATGCGACCTAAACTCTCGTTCATTCCAAACACAAACCTTTTAGCAAACCGTAAGCCGAACTACGGCTGCTCTGATCTCTCATATCTGTTGAGAGTACGTAGACATAGGATTGCGATAATCCTAGCGAGCACAATTCCCAAACCTTTACCCGTAGTCCCACGAACTACGAATGCTCTGATTTTCCACTTCTTACAAGTGAAGATACGTAGGCACAAGGGCCCCAATCCTTGGCGAGCACCCTATCTTAAAACTACCCCATTTTCCCATTAGCAAGCAATTCCTTAGAAGATAAACAAACATAATTAACTTTCTCTCGTGAATCAAATCAAGAGGTTCCCGTTGAGTACAACGGACATGAGGGGTGCTAATACCTTCCCCTCATGTAACTGACTCCCGAACCTAGAATATTGGTTGTGATGACCATGTTCTTATCCCTTTAAAGGTTTTATCGATATTTTCCTATTCCTCCCTTGGAATTAGGGCTGGCAATGAACCAAACCAACTCGAAGATAGTTCAGAATTCGACTCGACAATTAAATCGTTGAACTAGGTTCATGAACCAAATGAGTTGAGTATGAGGGAAAAATTAAGTTCGTTAACTAAATGAGTTATAATGAACATACAATAATTAGGTTTTTTAAAATTAATAAACAGAGAATTAAAAAAAAAGTAAGACTTTGGAAAAGTTACATTACCAACTCATTTGTTGAGTTCCTGGCCAAATGAAATTCATCCTAAGATATTTCCATTATTTCATCTTCTTCTTTAACAACACCAGTGTTAGTTGGAGCCTCAGTTACTTTGATATGTCTCATATCATCAAATTTTGGTCTTCGATTTACACTTTTTTTTCTTCGTTTTTCTGCAACTTTGTTAAAGGTTAACTTCCACCAACCTCCATGACCAATCCCTTTATTAACTCCACTGCAGATTCATGGCTTACAAAAATCAATACCAACTGTTGTTAATTATCTGTATCATAACTAATAATCTGAATATAATATTTCTTAGGCAAACAAATCATCTCTGATTTGTTTACAAGCCCTAATTATAAATATTTCTATTTTAAAACCATAATGAAATCTCTAACTAATAATTAATATAGCTCGGTGTTTTATAACAAATATGTTACGATTCAACCATAAAATTTGATAACCCTGTCAAAAAAAATAACAAATCTATCGTTGCCTCCGTCAATAAACCCTCAAACGTGAATTAATTTATGATTTTTGAACGAAATGACAAGAATATGACACTTACCACATTGTTTCTGTGTCGTTGTTGTTCTCCTTTACAAAATTTTCCTGCTTCATATCCTCCATTATCTTTCATAGTTGCTTGAAGAAACATGCAGATGTAGGGTAGTGTAAAACGAAAAACAAAACCTTTAATGATGTAAAGTTTTATGCTTGTGTGTTTGGGTTTTGGACCTATACTTATGTAAATTAGGTTTAAAAAATGGGTTCATGTTTTAATCTGACCTTAACTTGCAATGTATCATTTATCTCTAATAATTTAAATGATTTTGTAATTATTATAATTTATTTAATCAATTTATATTACTCATTTATTATAATTGATTTCATTTTTAAATTTAGTACAAATTCATATAATTTGAATATATTATAACTTATTACATTTGACATTTTTATTATAAAATATTTTTTTCATTAATTTATATTTTTTTAGGTTGTACTATTTTGTAATGTTTATGTGCTATTTTTAATGGATTAATAAACTAATTATATTAGATATACTATTAACGTTTTTTAGACTGCAAAGATTTAATGATTGACAAGTGTTTTTCACAACGTAGCGTGTGAATACATATAGGACTCGTGCGATAGCACGGGTATCCCGCTAGTTTTGGAGTATACTATTTTATTTTTCTACTAGCAAAGGATCTGTGCGCTCGCACGGGTCACACAATGCTTATATAAATATTAAATAAATATTATATAGATATGGTTAAGAAATATATATAAAAATATGTATAAATTAAGAAAAAAATATTTTAAATGATACTTGTCATATAAATATTAATATAGTTTATCAAGTATTAGGAATTGTCATGATATACATAGAAATTATGTTAAAAAAATATATGAGTATGGTATAATACACTTCATATAATTACATATATATATATATATATATATATATATATATATATATATATATATATATATATATATATATATATATATATATATATATATATATATATATATATATATATATATATATATATATATATATATATACTCGATTAAATTAATTAGTATTGATGATGTTGTAACATGGTTGTATTAAAGGAAATAACAAAGTAGTCATCTATCTGTGTGTTCGCACGAGTCGCACAATGTCGAAAAAATATTTTAAATGATGATTGTCATATAAATATAGTACTTGAGCCCATACTTGTGAGAATCAAGACTTGTGAGAACCAAGATTTTTAAATTTAACCTTTCTTATTCAATTATTGTGAATTATATCTAAAAAATGTAGATTTTGTTTTAATTACTTTTATTTTTTATTTTGGTTAGATTTAAAAATGTAAATTTTTGTTTTAATTATTTTTATCTTTGTAATATTAAAATATAAAAAATATACCATGATTTATCAATTATTTTAAATATGTTTATTTAATATTGATTAATTAAATTATTAGTTAATCTTATTAAATATTTATATTTAAATTAATTAATAATTCTTTGGTCACCCGATTTTATTTGAGACTTGCTTGCTTCCATGTCTCGAGCTTATTCCCGTAATTTAATCTTGATGATTTTCCATGTATGTTATTAATTCTATTTGTTCATACCATGATGCTTTTGCCTTATGGGTCAATGTTGCCTGCCTTGACATTCGCTTTACACATGTTGTCATTCATTCATGATTTTATTTGTGCTACTTGAGGCTTTTCTCTATATTCTATTGATGTTGTTTGCCTATCCTTAATTCCAAAGGAAATGATAATCCCCTGTTGACTGCCATGTCATAGTTAGGATAACTTAGCCTAACTTGCTCCTTTCCCTTGAGACATTGTGAGAGTCTTACTTGTTTATCCTAGCCTTAGAATTAGATTCGATGTATTCTATGTGAGTGTCTTGCCATGGGCACTTCCTTTCTCTTTTATCCTAACCTTAGGATTAGAGTCACCGTACTCTATGTGAGTGTCTTGCCATGGACAATTCCTTTCCCTTTTATTCTAATCTTAGGTTTATAGTTGTCTAATTCTATGTAAGTGTTTTGCCATGAACACTTGCTTCCATTTGGAACCTTGACCACAGTCAAGTATTCCTCACCCGTGGTTAGGTGAACTACGAATGCTCTGATTCCATCCTAGTTAGGATACGTAGGCACAAGATGTGATGTCTTGACGAGCATACTTAGTAATACCTTAGGTATTTCCCTTAGCACATTTTCCTTAGCAAGCAAGCTATAACATAACACAAATACTAACAAGAGGTTCATTTAGAGTACTACAAATACTTAGGATGCTAACACCTTCCCTAGTATAACCAACCCCGAACCTTAGATTCTCTTAGCTTTGTTCTTACATAGTGCACTTAGGGTTTTCCTCGATCTTTACTCTTTCCTTTGGATAAATCAAAGCTCGGTGGTGAATTTTAAAGATTTGTGATTCAAGTTAATTCAATAGATTAATATCTGATTCTCACCGCAACAAAAATGGCGACTTCACATCGTCAAAGAGTTGACGGAAAAAACTGTTAACGGAATGTTGTCATCAAATGGTTGATGACAAATGACTGATCAAGGGTAACACCAATTGTAACTACAAAAGGTTGAATAACACCAAGGAAGGATAAACTTCTCAAGAGAGACTGTCACTTATCGCCATAGAAAACAAGCTGAAGGAAACACCAAAGTCAGATAAGCTTCTCAGGAGAGACTGCCACTGTAATACCCCAAATTTTAACCCTTAGATTGGTCGGCTCATTTCACATTCCATATCATTTTGCATTGCATTATAACTAACTGCTAACCAGTTTGCTCAGTCCGTTGGTTTTGCAGGAAAATCACACTATGTGTAGTTTAATTTGGCGAAGGGCAAAATGGTCATTAATTTGCAGCCTGCTGACCATTTTCACCGAAGCAAGTCTTCGTCCAGGGTCCCTTAAGTGATTTGAGTTTCCATCTCCGAGTCCTGTGATTTATTTATTCTGACAGACGCACGTTTCCTGCTTTCTACTGGTCATCGGTCGATTTTGGAAGGAAACCGTGGAATTTCGGTTCGTGTTAGAATTTATAATGAGAAGCTTGTTGTTTTGACTAAGACGGGTAGTCGAGTTGATTCAGGTGGTCGAGTTAAAGCAGTCAAAATGCATTTTAAATTTTGATACTAAGATATTTAGTTATGTTGTTAATTGAATTTTCTCTGGTTATCTTTTCATGGCCGCATGTCCCGATTTTAATCGAATAATCTCGCTTGAGAAATTTAATCAGTTGAATTGGTTGAATAAATTTATCAGAAGAAGTTTAGTCATTTAAATTTAATTGGACCAGTCGGAATCAGATGATTTTATTTAAGTAAATGAACTGAGTGAGACCAAATTTATTCATATCTGAAGAAATTTAACCGGACTAATTCAGTTATTTGGATTTATTTGTCGGAGTTTAGTCGGATAATTTCAATTACTTGGATTTATTTGGTTTAAGTTTAATCGGATATTCGGTCTGGTTGAATTTAAGCTATTAAATTTAGTGAATAAATTCAATTCAGATAATGTATTCGTTGGGAGTTGATCGGAGGAGTTGCTTCGATTAATTTAATTGGGAAGTTAATTTAATTTGGAGTTAGAAGAATTTGGTCATTTGAGTTTAATCGAGCAAGTAGGATTTATTCTAATGAGGTTTGTCGTTTGAATGATTTATTCGGAAATTTTATCGGAGACGAGATTTAATCGATGATTGGATTGAATTTGAATTAATAAAAGAAATAGAATTTTATTTATTATTGTGATAACCATATCTAATAATGAAGTATAATGTTATTATGTTTTATTTCATTTTTTAATAATAATTTATTTCATTTTTATATCAAAAGAAAAAATAAAAAATAATAATTTTGTTTCATTACAATATGAAAAAAATGAATAATTTTATTATAATACCAAAAATAAGTTTATTTCTTTACAATATCAAAAGAAAAATAATAAATAAATAAATTTACAAATTAAATTACTTTTTGTTTTTCTAAAATCCTAAAAATCCTAAAAACTCTTTAGTTTGTCCGAAAATGTTCTCCGCTTCCGATTTCTTCGAGTCTCCGATTTTATTTTTTTTTCCGAACCTGCCAAGGAGAATCAACAAACAGAGCAGCAGTTAACGGTTAGTTAAAGTCGGTTTTTTTCGGACTCTGACACCCTCAGGAAAATTCTCAATCATCGGGTGTGTTGGGAGGGCAACGACAAAGTCGAAGCCAACTCCCGACTTATTTTTCTCGACCTCGGTAACCCCGGCAGTATCTTTCTAAGCCAAGAGAGAGAGAGAGAGAGAGAGAGAGAGAGAGAGAGAGAGAGAGAGAGAGAGAGAGAGAGAGAGAAGAGAGAGAGAGAGAGAGAGAGAGAGAGAGGAGATGAGAGAGAGAGAGAGAGAAAGAGTTTTTTCGCAAAAGTGATTTTGAGAATAAGCACTTTTGAAAAAAAGCACTTATTCAAAAAATGTTTTTCGTGCCAAACAGCCCAAAAACAAATTTCAAAAATTTCTGAACCGAAATTGGATCAAACGCAGCAAAACAACAGTAACCAAATCATCATCAGAAGTGCATAAATTCCAGCCAACAATAAAGCTAAGCAACCCAAAATCATAACAGTAACAAATTTCCTCAAAAAAATCGCTACAAGGGAGCCGCGAATTTCTGGACCCAAAATCATCAAAATAACTTTCTTGAAAATCATAACAGATAACCCAGCAATAGATCCGAGTAAATCACAAACAACAAGAAGCTCCATGAAGAACGCAACAACAATCCATCTGGGACCAAAACAAAATCAATGTTAAAGTAATATCGGAAATCCGCGGATTTTTTTAGAATCACCGACAAAATCGCGACAACGCCCAAGCCTGCGAAGCATCACCAATAAATAGAGCATCAACGAGTATCGAGAAAAAGAAAAACTCCTCAGTGTCATACCCTAAATTTGTCCTACCCATTTTAGAATATTTTTTGCATTTTTGCTCTTATTTCATTTTTTTTGCATTATTTGTTTAATTTCTGGTTATTTAGACACGTGTCCGCTTGCAATTGGTTGATTTATAAAATTTTATCCATTTTTGTCTAATAAGAGTGTGACACGTGGCTTAAAATTGTCTTTGAGTTTTTTATTCTATTTGTGTTTTCGTAATTTCTTCTTTTCCAAAATTTTTATAATTAGCAATATTTTAGCTCATGTTTTAAATATATAAGTACATAATATTAATTTTGTTTATTTTAAAGTTTTGTAAATATGAGTTTTATTATGTTGTTAATATTATTAATCTTTAGGATTTAAGAAAATTATTGTTTATTTGTTAATAATAAATAAATAGTAACATTTTTGTTTTAATTTAGTAATATTTGTGTATATATTAGTTATCTTATTTGTTTTTGGTTTTAATATTAAACTGTTGAAAAAATTAAAAAAAAAGAAGTTTGGGTTTGAATCAGGCCCATGTTTGTGGACCCGTTAGGTTTGGATTTCGCAGCATATAAGGAGAGAGTATCTTCAGATTAGAAAAAAAACCCTAAATCGAATTACTGTTCATTATCATGAAAAACGGCCGCCCCCTTCTGAAAAACCCTAAATCCATTTGACTGTTGATTTTCCTCTTCTCCCTCAAACTCAGTGCGCCTTTCATCTCCACTTCAATCTCAACCCATCACCTTCCTTGTTTCTCCTCAATCTGAACGCCACCATCGTTGTCTTCAACCCTCTTTCGCATCGCTGCATTACCATTTTACCTCTGGTTTAAGCGAAATGACAACAACAACAACAACAACAACAACAACAACAACAGGAGGAGACGACATGATGAAAACAACGACGAGCTTCGAGCGAGCTACCCAATGTTTAGCCACCGGACCTTCAGCTCAATGGTTTTTAGCTTGGCGATAATGACTCAGTGACCACAGACGCCACCACAGCCACAATGATTTTGATAACCCAACTCGTTTTCCTATTTCAGTTTTGCGAGGAGTTCATTGTTTTTGTCCGTGACTTGGCTATTATGCAGGTGTGAAGTTGAATCCGAGATCCAGACTCAAGTTTGGTTATTGTTGCAGCTTTTTTTTCGTATTGAAGAGAATGGATGGTCGGTCTCCTGCCTTCGAGAAGTCGACGTTATTAATGCTGAACAAAAGTACGCGGCCACGTTACAACATCCTTTATGACCATAAGTCCGACATCGGTAATAACCCAAATCGATTCATAATTTGATTGTTGCTTTGCTTTTAATATTGAATGTCAGTCATATAAACCTCTTCTCGAATTACTGCACCATGGGATGTGAATTCTTCATTTGAGTCTGTTGCAGATCTGGATTGTGTATGTGAGTTACGTTAAACTGATAGATAACTATAAAGAAACATTAGTGATTCAAAATGCTTAGATTATAGCTTTGGTTTTGTGTCATAATGCTGGAAATGCAATTTAGTTCGGTTTCTATTGTTGATTGTTCGTTTGTGTTTAATTATAATCTTGCGAATCCACACATTTGAATCTGGTATATGTGTCTGACTATAGGCATGTTTGAGGCTGGGGAATATCATATTGTGTTTGTTGCCGTTTTTGTTCACGATATCGAAATCAAATGTGTTGTTGGTGAATATTAGTTGCTACTGTTGTTATGATTGAATTGTGTTGATATTATTTTGCCTGATAATGTTTTGAGATTAATGCAAAATATAGTGATGTTTCAAATTGCTTCAATTATGTGAGGGATTTAAGTGTTATAGTTCATGTTGATTCTGAGTATTATTAGTCCGTGTTGATGCTAGAATTTTAGTTTGTATCGGTTCACACTCGATTTCAAGTTTTGAATGTTGCTATAGCTACTTTTTCTTTCTAGTTGATTGCGTGTCAATGTTGGTCGATAATACGATTTGAATTCGCTCCGAGTAGTTAGTTTCAATTACGGTATACCGAGTCTTCACGTTCTGTTTTCATAGTTTCGTGCATCGGCATTTGTGTTTTGGTTTTAGATGAATGTTGGCAGCTTTAAGTTATTATGATTAATGTCGTTGGATACCAGATATTTTGTGTTTGCGATTCAATTTCCTCTGAATATTTGTTTCTGATGTTGCTGCAATTTCACCACTTGTTTGTGTTACTGATGTGCTGTTTTCGTGAGTGAGCTGTGTAAATATATATGGGTGCTACTTCAGTATTGAATGGCATGAAAAGTCATCTCTTAGCATTCTTTTTGTTGCGGTTTAGCTATGTTGATGATCAACGTTTAAAATCGGTTGTGTGTTTGAATATCATGAAATTTTGTGTGAAAGTTTAATACAGTTTGTTTTAGGATGTTTGGTATGCGGCGGTGTCGGTTTGGTTTTTCAATTTGTTATATTGTTTTTAATTTGAGTTGAAGCATGTTATATTAATTCTAACTTCAAACTATCTGCTATATTTTTATTCTACTGTTAAAATCGTTGGATTTTCAATTACCAAATGCATGATTAGAACGGTGGAGTCAAGAGTGTATCATACAGATGTTTCTAATATATAATTTATTTCTTTTTGATTTCATTTACTTAATTTTATTAACTAATATAATTAACTTAGTTAGGTGGGATGTAAATATAATTGTTTTTACTTTATTTTATCAATTAAATTTTGATATTTCTTTTTATTACCTTAATTAATCAATTTAAAATTCTAGTTAGATTAATTGAAGTTCTAATTAATCAGTAAATAGCTAAACAAATACTTTTCTATAAGTAAAATCTTGGATCCATGCCAATTGTGTCAATCTAAATTAGGTATTCTCATCCTAATTCCGTTTTTTTTATTTCAAACCTTGATTCACATCAAAATGTTTTCTTCAAACCAAACTAAAACACTTAATAACTACTTAAACACAATTTAGATATTAGATGAAAAAGAGATAGTTCCAAGTCTTTGGTTCACTCTCCCAATTGTTTGGATCTGAGAAGTCTTTCTTAAGCTCAAACAATTGTCTTCTAAAAACGATAAACGAATTCAAATCTATTTTCCTAAACACTTAGATGAAAAAGAGGAGAGCTCCAAGTCTTTGGTTCACTCTCCCGATTACTTAAGGACCGAGGAGTCTTTCTTGAGCTTTGAGTAATTGTCATCTGATTAATACACTCTAATATTATTAAACATCTTTCATAATATTAGATGAGAAAAGGAGAGAGTTCCAAGTCTTTGGTTCACTCTTCTGATTATTTGAGGTCCGAGAAGTCTTTCATTAAGCTTCGAGTAATCCTCATCTGTTAAAATACTTTAATCACATCCTATCTTTTCAAGTGCCATTCAAACAATTCCTTTTGCGATGAAAAAGAAAGTGTTCCAAGTCTTTGGTTCGCTTTCCCGATTACTTGGGTCCGAGGAAGTCTTTCTCAAGCTTCGAGTAATCGTCATCCAAATTCACTCACTCGTATCCAATTCCATTAACACTTAGATGAAAAAGAGAGAGCTCCAAGTCTTTGGTTCACTCTCCCGATTACTTAGGGTACCGAGGAGTCTTTCTCGAGCTTCGAGTAATCGTCATCCGATTTAACCCACTCGAACCACATCTTATTCTTTTGCAATTGAGGTTTGAAAAAGAGAGAGTTCCAAGTCTTT